>APFE031289933.1:70433-199027 GCA_000404065.3 Pinus taeda
ATTCACGTATGACCATTTCCATGAGAGGTAGTCGTAAGTGACTAATTTCTCATGATTTGAATAGTTCACTTAGCACTCATTGCATTGGGTGATGCTCACAGGGGTGAAGAAGTGGGATTGAAACTGGTGAAATAAATCAGATAGCGTCAATCATCACTTCCGGTGCTTGCAGCCAGTAACCAGGACTTCCCGGGAGGTCACCCATCCCAGATCGCCTCTGGATCAAGCGTGCTTAAATGTGGAGTTTTCCCCACAATCAAGCCCACTTAGCTTGCTACCCCATTTGCAAAACCTTAGCAAGTATTGTGCCTCATGAACCATTCAAGTAGAGATCCTTTCACTCTTTATTTAAGTATAGGGGGTTTACGCAGTGCATTATATTAGATATCGTTTTTGGGATTCAATTGCGTTAAGTAAGTCATTCACGTATGACCATTTCCATGAGAGGTAGTCATAAGTGACTAATTTCTCATGATTTGAATAGTTCACTTAACACTCATTGCATTGGGTGATGCTCATAGGGGTACATGTTGCCCGAAAGGGTCTTATAATCATGATGTTGACTCTCTTGACCCATGACAACCGTGAAGAACATGCTTTTACCTAGAAGACCATAAAAAAGAATCATGAAACCCATGCTTTAAAATAATAACTTTTCTTTCTTTTGTTTGTTACATAAGATATACATATTGAAATGAGTTCAACAACAATTATGAAGACTGAAACTAGTTACATTTCCAACACATAGGAGGGCCAAATTTAAGGCTGCGGCCTCCAAAATTAATCTCAGACTGAAGCTGTCTTCTTTCTATCTCTTATAGTGCCTTTGTTGACCTCAATAGAGCTCGTTTGCCCTTAAACAATTCCCTGTACACTGCAGAAAGGTCCCTTGCTGTCCCTAGCTAGCTTCAGTGCCTTAGTACAACTCAAACATGACTCCTAGTGGTCTGTGACCTTTGCTATTTGGCTTGGGTGCCTCTAGGAGGCCCTACTGCGGCTCAATCCTCCTTAACCGAACCTCTAATGAACCTAGTTCTTCGCTGTTTGAGAGAAACTCATTGACCAAATGAATGACTTAGAAAGCTGCCTCCAAGGTAGGTCCTAACTTCTAACTACTTCAAGCTGATTTGCTGTGCCAGAACAAGGAAAAAATGTGTCTAGGCTGGGGGCATCACCTCCACAGAATCTAATCAAGAAGAAGGGGTATTAACACCCTCAGGGCCTCAACTCAAGACAATCAAAGATATTCCAATCCAAATTGATGATGAAAATGTGATTTCAATTCTCTTTTATTTACAGATTCCTCATGGGGTTCCTCAAATGTGAGGGGTTACAAGTCCAACCCCTAATTTGGGCTTTTTGTCCTAGCTACTTCAAAATTTACCCAATGTTGCCCTAAACTTTGGATAATTGGGTTAACTCCTTTATCAAAGACTATAGCCTATGTGGTGTTGAAAAGTGTAACTAGGTTCGTTCTTCATAATGACATGTGAAATTGTGATTTTATGTAATTGATGAAAAGAAAAATAAAATTATTATTGTAATGCTCATCTCATGGGTTTCATGAGCAAGGAATTTTATTTTTAGTAATGACTCCCATTGTGAGCCTTTAGGGTTTGTCATCTAGTCATAAAGTCAATTTGAGTCTATGTCATGTAAGGACCCTTCTTGGGCATGTTACATAGTTGTATAAGCCATTGAAAGAGTCAAAAGACCCTCCAAGACAAGCACAAGCATCTCCTAGCAAGTCGGCTTCAAAATAGAATAAATGATCTCCTCCAAATGACACATTGGCTCACCCTCCAACAAGTCAGCTTATTTGATGGGGAAACAACCATAAATAGGGCAGCTCAGCCTCATCTCAGGATCAAAATTTCGGTGAAGCAAGTCTGAAATAAAATGGTGCGAAGATCACTTAGAAGGAAGCCTAATCATCAACGAAGGGAGAAGGAAGTAGAGCAAAGTTCTTAGCTTCATTTTTGGGTCTGTTTTAGGGTGGTTTTGCTGTCACACGTGCGAAGAACAAGGAGATCATCTGCTGCTGTAAGGCCGAGAAGGTTACAGTCATCCAAGGTAACCAAATTGGGATGAGTACAAGTCAAAAGGGGAGGCCGAGACAAGCTAGAAGGAGATCCTATCCAAAGCGAAGGAAATCTAGGCATAAGAAAGGGTCTTATGCACAAGTTAGGGTTTCTGAATTAGGGTCAAGGATTGCAGACCTAATTCAAGGGGGCCAAAAGTTTGAAGCAGAAGGAAGCCGAGAAGAAGGAAGGAGCAGAAGGTTGACTATAGTTGACTAAGGATCTCATCAAGGGAACTTGTGTCTTGGTCTTGGAGTGACAAATAGGTCAAGGGTCTTGGTCTTGGTATTCGTCAATTGAGGTCTCCATAAGAAGAAGAATTTGTTCGGGTTTTCATCTCAAGTGGGAGAGGTTTTGGCCCTGGCTGATAGTCTGTATTCTATGTCTCTTGTCTCTTTATGGTTTATGAATTGATAGCTGTTTGATGAAGAATAACACTATAATAACATAAGTAAAAGAAGATCCTAATCTAAGAAGTAAAAAGCATTCACAAACAGTTATCAATAGAAGAGAAATCACCTAATCTTGATGCCCTAGATTTCTCAACATGGTGTTGGATAGGCTATTCCATCCTCTTGTGGGCAATTAATCCATAGGGGACATTACAGGTTTGTGTCTTCATTTCCATCATATACCCTGTAAACCATTTTCCCCTTTAATTTCCATAGTCATGCTACACTTGTTACTTACCTGTTATTTACTTTTTGTCTTTCTATGTTTCAGTTTGAAATTATCCTCCCTGTCCTATCATTGCTTTTGTTTCCCATCTGTCTAATCTTCTTCTTCGTGCTTTAGCACGTTCTATTTTCTGTCCATTCGTTATTCAATCTAACTCTTTCCACTTTATTTGATCAACCATATTTTATTTTTCCTCCATCAATATGCCTTGATTATTAGTTTTGAATCTTGATACTCACTTAGATCTAATGGCACTCGATTTCAAAGAATAGGTGGGAATGATATAACTGGCACATCATTGTTGGACCTTGGTTAGAAAGCATTAGGCTCCCTTCCAGTAAGTCCATAGTTCTTGTTCATTTGCCCATCTCATTCATCTGAGTATGTACTCTTGCTGGTTCAATTTCTCATTTTTATGTTTATTCCATCTCAATAAATCACATGTTCAACCCGCAAGTCTTGAAGATAATAGGCCCCTTTTCCATTTCCTTTGAGATTGGCAGCAAAGGTCTGGTCTGAACTCTCTATCTCATTGCTATTACTGAATGGTTTCTTCCATCTGTCCTAGACTCCTATCATAAGAGTTTATTGCAAAGCTGTTCAAAAATCAGGTTGACATCTATAGCAGTGATGTTCAGGGTCTCGATGAAGTGCTCATAAGCATGTGGTAAGCTTTTTGGCATTATTACCACCATGTCCTCTCCTTCCATATTCTGGCCAATGGCCTCCAACCATTCTCAGATGTACTTGATCTTGAGTTAATGCTCCTGTAAGGATGCACCCTTACTCATCATGATCGAAAACATGTTTTTGAGAAAGAAGGCTCTGCCTTTGTCTGAAGTCTCATGCAGATCTTTCAAATGCTTCCAAATTGCTGTTGAAGTCTACCCTGCCTAAACCTCATGGAGCATTTCACAAACGATTTGATCAGCATTATTGCTTCTCTGTCTTGGCCATCAAACTTGTTCTGGTTTTTACCTACAACAGTGGGTCAGGTATCCTTGCCGAGAACGATGTCTTACAAACACCTGTACTCAAATATGGCCAACATATGTTGCTTCCACATGTTGTAGTTCTTTCTAGAGAAATTCTGGTTTCATTCTTGCATAATGTTGGACAACAAAGCCATAGATACAAGTCGAGTGCGAAAAATAGATGGCTATAAAATGTTGTAGCAGCCATCTACTACTGAGAAACATGCAGATTTGTGAGAAATTTGCCCCAAATCTGTCCAAAAATACTTAAATCTGTGTACTAATAGTTGAAACTTCACAAATCTAGATAGATCCGCTCTCAAATAGTTCAAAAACAGTCAGATCTGTTAATAACCATCATCAAAACAACCAATTTCTCCTTGGATCCGCTGAAAAATAATAAATCAGCAACTAAAATTTCTAAATCTGGAAATCTAGGTACCAATATAAAAAAACAACAACATTAATCTGTCTCCAATTCATCTATACCGTCAAGGAAACTGAAAAATATAATATTCTGGGCTGTAAATCAATATTTTGCACTTTTTTGACCAATTCCGTATGGATTCTGTATGACTGCGCTGCTGTACCATACAACTGCTCCATATGATCTCTGGAAATGATGGTTGAAAACACCGGCTGAAAAATGTTGTATGCTGGCTGAAATTTAGAAAAAATGACCTTTGAAAAAACGAAACAATAGCTGGTTTCAATGAAATCCCTTTGGTTCTTCAATATGCTAAGCTAGCGATCTATCAATCTGTCTCTGCTCGTATTAGTCCTGAGGTCTTCATGTTTTCACACACCATCAATCTAATCATGCTTTCCTGATTCTCCAGATCATCGTACTATGCAAAAGATCATACTTAGCAGATTAAATTGGCTCTGATACAATATTATGGAAACTGAAAACTTCAAAGAGTTCTTTGTATTGAGTGAATAATGAGAAAGTGAAAGCTTTCTTATATAGGTTACAATGGAGTCGAGTCAATTCACTTTATGAATGTGGGATTAGACCAAAATACACACTAAAGTGAATTAAGACAAAAAATAAATTAAAGTCCAATTGACTTCATAAATTCCTAAGTTTAGTACCTAAAACTAACATTTACTTTAATAATGCCTGCTTTATGAACTGACCAAGGTTCCACTGAATACACAGTTCTGTAAATTATTGAACATATTGTATAGAAATGTATCTGTTATTTAGGAAGTACAAAGTTTTCAAATATACCAACTATCCATTAGAGAAGGTAAAACCTGCACAGTGGTCCTTTAGATATTGAAACAACTTTTTTCATTGCACTGTGATCCAGCAGAGGACATCTATTTGTTGTGACAGGTGCTGTTCATATTCACTGTTCAGTACTTAGTGTAGCTGAATGTCTGTAACACAAATAGAGTGAAGGGAAATTTGGCCTTCTTTTTATGTTTCCTATAAATTCGTTGCTTATTTTAGGGGTTACAGGTGTCTAGCTTAAGTATTGACTTGAAATTCTCTGTTGAAAATCATTTTCAAGTGCGAAGGTGTCTCTGCTTGAATCCTGATCGATCCTGTAATTCTGATTTTCTGTAGGTGGTATCTACTGATTATTCAGTAAAGATGGACTGCCCATCAAAAGGTCTTGCTATGCTTGGACTTATAAGACCTGCATTTATGGAGGAACAATCCTCTGTACATAAATTCTTATATGATGAAAAGTTTCCAAGCACAGATATAATAGATCTCAATGGAAGGACCAAGGATGAGCAAGTTGAGGAAATTGCCATTAATGATGACAGTGACTCAGAATCTCAGCACCAGACATCTATTGCAGATGCACATGCTTCAGTATATGTGTCAGACAATGATGAGGGGTCTGAAATAGGCACTTCACTTTACAAGCTGGAAATTATCCACATTCAACTTGTTTCTTTCTATGGAAATCAGGCAAGACAAGAATATGTTTAATTCATGTTAGATGGAAATTTTGAGTAAATCTTTTGTTTAAGGTTGGTAATTTTAATGCCACTTTGTTTATTTTTTCATAATTTCTTGTGGATGGTTAAAATGTAAGATTATCTTGACTCGACACTCACAGAGTGTCTTCTGGAATGTTCAAAAAACAAAAAATGTTGTCAGGGACTGGAATACCATTGTTATTACAATACACTTTTTCCTTACAAGATAAAGTGTCTTATCTGTCTTATTGACAACATTGTAGATGTTGAAAAATACAACCAATACACCAAAGTTATTTGAAATTGTAAAGCACAAATTTGAAATTATGATTCAGATACAAAAGAATGGAAACTAATCTGTCTGTCTACTTGATGATACTTAGCTTTTGAGTTTGTAATCAGTCCAGAGACCTTTGAGTGCCAAGACTACATCAAAACTTCAAAGACACATCTTACCATGACCATGTTCTCCATTATAGAGTTAATTACCTTTGGAAAGGCTGATAAAGTTATCTTTTTCTTTGTTGTTGCACAATACTTACAAAAAACTGTACAAAAAGGATGGTGTAACGAACAAGGTTTGTTATAGTAGTTTATGTTGGAATTTCTAATTCTAACCTGTTAGAAATTCTTCTTGTACTTTCTGGTTTATTTTGTTGAAATTTGGTACTGGAGGACAGGTGGTTCCCTAAGGCTTTGATCTTTGGCTTAGGGAAAAGTGTCCAAAAGAATTTAATTTTTTCTCTTAAAGTGACTTTATAATTTTTATAAAGTCAAATCTAATTTAAAAGTGACTTTAAGTGATAAAGTTACTAAAGTTTAATTTTAAAGTGACTTTAATAAAATTCAATGTAAAATTAGAAAGGAAAAGTGATTTTGGAAATAAATGACTAAGTGGGTCTTTATTAAAGTTGGGTGAATTAAAAAATAGAAAGTGAGATTTAAATGAGCATTTAATTTCAGCCCTAGATCTCAATTTATTTCAGCCATTGGATTTAGGGGTTCCCCAAAAGTCACTTAGGGTTAGATTAAAGGAGGAAAAGGAGGAAAAGATCATTCATTCTTTCATGAGCAGATTGAGAGAGGAAGAGCAAGAGAGCAAGGGAGATTTCTGGACAGAGAGGAGGAGGAGGCAACAGCTTGGCAAACATTCCAAGGCAACATTTTAGCAAATCCGTATAGCTGAGTTAGCACACAGTAAAAAGTAGTATTTGGGCATGGTTTTCAAGGAGGTCGTATAGCAGATTTTGAGGAGGCCGTACAACAGTTTTCAAGGAGGCCGTACAATAGTTTTTTTTTTTTTTTTTTTTTTTTTTTGGTTTGTTTGTGTGTGGAGGCCGTACAACAGATTTGGAGGAGGCCGTACAACAATATTGCTGTTCTATTTTGCTGTTTGCAAGTTTTCCAGTTGGCTGTGAGGCACGAAAAACGAGCTAAGCTGTAAAAGTTTGCTTGCTGAGTTTTTGCTGAATATTTCTCTCACTGTAAAAAGCATTTTCAGAAATAAAAAAGAGCTCTCGAACTGGTTTTCCCCAAGAGTTGTAGGGGTTTTTTCCAGGGTCACCTTGACCAGAAATCACTGTGTTTAAATGTGTTGAATGGCTGTTTGTATGTGCTGATTTTTATTTCTGCATTTTCCAGCATTCTGTAAAATTTCCAGAATTTGTGTTTTCAGCAAAAATTATTTTTCAGTTGTTGAAATGTATGGATATGGGAAAGGGCATTTAACTATTATGGGAGAAATAAGGTGAAATTGAAAACCAGGGTGGGAAATGAGAAATTTTTACATATTTCACCTACTTGTTTAATTACTTAACAAATTATTTAACCATATAAATAGCCTCCAACCTCTAGGGCTCCAACTCTATCTTCCACAAGGCTCCAACCTTGTCTCTATGAGGCACCAACCTCTAGGGCTCCAACCCTTTCCACTGGCACAGGCTCCAACTTGATTTTCTTGAGAACTCCTATCCTCTAGGGTTCCAACCCTATGCTTCAATTCTTCAAGATAAGGTCAATGGTTCTTAAGGCTTCCAATGTCTTCTGCAACAAGCCCTAACAATATCTTCAAATTTTTCCTTCAACAATGCCCTCAATTGGTCTTCAATACACTTCATTCATCAATGACAACTTTATCTTCTAAGAAGGTGTCTCCACAACTCTTATGTTACCCAAACAAAATTCTTCAAGATCACATTATGAAGGCTCCCATCAGTGCATTATGATCTCCAAGGGTGCCTTCAAGATTGGCTTAAGTCTTCAATAATTATTTCCCAGTATGTCTTCACAATATCCTTAACAAGCTTCTTAATTTTGACTTCAAGGGGTCTCCAACAATGCTTTGACTAAACCTTCAAAATAGCCTTTCAATCTCAACACAATCCCAAGTCTTCAATGTCCCTTCAACAAGCCTCAATAGTGCCCAACAACACTTTAATTTATGCTTCAAAGAATTCCTAAGGATACTCCTTCAAAGACTGCTCATAAGTTCTTCAAAGGTTCTCCAACTCTGCACTATTCTGTTCTCAAGAGAAGACTCCAACAAGCTCTATTTGTCCGATCCCAATAAATCAACATTTCGACCACAGAAAGTACGACAACTTCGACCTCGACAACTTCGACCAAGACAACTATGGTAGCTTCGACCATGACAACTATGGCAAGTTCGACCATGACAACTACGACAACATTGACCACAACAACTACAACAACTTCGACCATGGCAACTATGACAACTTCGATTACGACAATTACATCAACTTCTATGCTCCTAGCTCGAATCTGTGGAAGACTATTTAACCCAACAATAATTCCACAAACTTGTCTTCCTTGCTTTGCTAGGTTGCGACTGCTTCTCTACCTCTTGTCTGTCTCCACCGAAAAATCCGAGCTTGAATGGACGAATTTAGGTTTATATTTATAGTGGTTTTTCCATATTCTGAAGGGACACGTCTCTTCGCCAAGGGTTATGAGCCTACTCAAGTCGGCTTGGATAGTTTGACAATTTTTGACATATGCTGATTTCAAAAATTGATTATCTTCAACAGTAAGGAATTAGGAGGCAAGTGAGTACTCATTGGAAAGCTTATGACCTCCTCTATAAGCTGATATAGTATTCCCTTCAAGATATGAACTTTAAGGGTGGAAATTTATTTTTTCTTTCATCATATGCATATTTTTTCATAAAAGCCCTATTAAAGAATTTCTTTTATGGAATTAGAGCATCAAGTGGATTAGAATTTTTTCACTATTTTGACATGCTAGTGCATGTGATCTTCATGCATTAGGATTGCATACAAGGACTAGGGTTCTTTGACATATTCATACATCTAGGGTTACTAGATTAGGGCTTCATCACATGGGCTTTTAACTCATTAGGGTTAGGGCATCATTTATTCATTCTAGGACTTTTAGGTTAACATGAGCATCTTTAGGGTTTCATCATATGAATGAGCCATGCAAGGGCATATACCTAGGGTTTCATGCACATTAGGATTTCAATTCAAGGGTTTGTCATTATATTTCAATCTTCATGCTTAGGGTTCTCTCTTAAGGTTTGCATAAGGAGAGTCTTCAATGAGGTTAGGGTAACATCACAAGAGGGTTATTCATCCATCACAAAGGATTGGTTAGGACATTTGCCATCTGCAACAATGCCATATTGACATCAATGACAACATTGACCAACAGTTTCCCTTCCAAATTTGGGCTTTGTAACATGTATTGGTGTTACCTTCCTGGGTAGGAGAGGTTAATGAAGGACCCTATTAGGTGGTTTCAACCTTTAGGGGAATGACAGGTCCAAGGAACACCCTTCAAATGGCAGGTGTCATGTCAAATAATGATGGAACATAGTGGGGACAAAGGGAAGGCTCCAAGCCACTTGCCATGGTACAAGGGTAGCTATGATGAGGAAAGCGCACACCTTGGGCATGTGAATGTAGGAGGGAGTAATTGTTGTACATGAGTTACCCCGACCTTGGTTTTTCAACCCTTCTTCATTTGCCTTTTGCCGTTTATTGATTTTTCTTCATTTTATTGCTATTGGCTCAAGGGGATGAGAGCATGATATGTAAGATATAGCAGTGATTACCCCCTTAAGGTGGGGCAGTTCATCGCCCACTAGGGGTTGGGACATTCATGGGTTCCTTAACGATGAAGGGGCACTCATAAGGGCCCTAGGAACTATTACCCACCACCTGTGGGTGATACCCATAGGAGAAGTTTTTCTCCTAGATTTTCTTCAATCGACAACCAATAACCCCTTGCAACTTCCAGATAGCTCAATGTGCTATCATCTCTGCCACCTGAGCCAGCCATTATGCACCCTTGACCATCTATCATGATCGCATGTTTGAAGGTGGGCCTTCCAACTCCTAAGTTATGGCTTTCATTATGTAATTGGGTATTTTTGCTTACGTATCATGGATAATTCTGGGCATGGATTAGTGGGGGGATTCAGTGGAAAGAATGGGCTTGGTTTGTACTCTTGTCCCCTTGTCCAATTTGGTGGTTAACCATGTATCTGAGTCCCGTAGGATCTCCTTTACTAGCTATTAGCTTTAGGATTGACACTACATGGGAAATCTTGATTTTGGTTGCGTGGTCCTGCTTCTCGACACTGTTACTAATATAATTTATATAAAAATAAAATAAATATAAGTGAATAAATAATGATCATAATTATAGTTAAGTAATGATTAGATAATGAAGAGGCATGCCTCCAAAGGACATGCCCAATCATGAAGAGGCACCTACCTGGGTATATAAGCAGGTTGGGAAGCCATATTGGTTCAAGTCATGGTCAATGACTCTAATGTAGATTGCCGCCTGAAATTCGCAGGTGAGTCAAAAGGACCAAGCAAAGGAGCTTGTACAGGAGGTGGAGGAGGAAGAAGAGGATGGGTTGGATAAAGGAAAAGTCCTTCCAAATGAGTAGAAGGATGGGGCGCTTCTTGTGGAATCTCCTCGATACTCGCAAGTCCAGGTGGAAGCGATTCATCGTCGGGGCCGAGATATATAGTACGCAGATCTGTATGAGACAATGAAAGAGAGGATGAAATACCTGAAGTAATAGGTAAAGATGACTGAGGCTCCTCAGGTTCAATGAGCTCAGGAAATAAACTTTGCGACTCAGGAAGGTCAGATTGTATAACCTCAGGCAACAAAGTTTTAGGTAATTTGGTATTGGTTGTGTTTATTTCACCGTCAAGAGTAGATGTAACCTCGGGTTCGGTATTCAAGGGGACAAATGATCTTGGTTGATCAGATTTAGGAGGACGACTAGAAGTAGTTCCCAAGTTTCCTGATTCGGTAGTTTGCGTTCTTTTATGTTTTTGACGATGGCCAGGAGTAGCCTTTGGTGGAAGAGGAGGCTTATTTTGTATGCTATGCGAACGACGGAGTGGGGGATCTTGTTGTTCCACGTTGTATTGTAAATTTTATTAACACAAATAAATAAATCAAAAAGAGGGTAATCTAGGCATAAAGGATTACCATGCAACCATGAATTGCAATATATAACTTGGCGAACCAAGGACTTAATGTACGACAACTAGTCTCCTCGAATGTTGTGTTCGTTGTATGACAGTATACAAGGTGGCAGACTTGGTTATGTATGGATGGATAACAACCTAAAAATATACGTGACAATACGTGGGAGTATAGTCCGTAGTAGTGCTGTCTAATGCGTAACTGTTCGACGAGAGCGTTCCCATATACTTTACTTGCTTGGAGCGCCACCAATATAGTCGAAGCCTAAAGGTACGTGGAGTACAATCCTATACACTCACATATGGGAACGAGATTTCTCCTCTAGGATGCAACGCTGGAAACAATGACAACTCCTACATTTAACGACGTCGGAACACTTCTCTAACCTAGACTTCTATGTGTTTGCGTTAATGTTACAAATGCTCCTTAGGTTGATTTAGTAATTTTTAAGTTGATCTTGAATTAAGTTTCAGTTTTATGGCTCACGATGAATTCACCTGAATTCCCTAAAATGCAAATCTAGCATGAGGAAATGGAATCTTTCTCTTCAATGAAAATCTAGCTAAGGAAGGGAAGAAACAAACAATAGGCAGCGTAGAAAATGTAGCAAACAAGATGCTCAATACAATTCCCTTTTCATGCAATTGTTCCTAAATCAATATAGATGCAAAACCCTAAATGCTAATGCAAGTTTTTTTTTTTTTTTTCACCATGCTTAATTTTCGAAAATGAGGAAAATTAAGATTTTAAGTCTAATCATTGATTCAAATTCACTTTTCAGAATGACGACAAGAACAACAATTCATCCAAGCAATCAATGATCAAACAAAACAAGTTTGCAAGCAATCTAATGATAAGAACAAAGAAACATCGGAACCAATTCTTACCAAAGGAAATCAAACAAAAATGCAAACGAAAATACAAATGCAAACCAAATGGAGGCTTTAGAGAGACCACAAGACACTCAAGGCTCACTGGAAGGTCAGGTGGAAGTAGGCTAATCAAATTAACACTGAGCAAACAAGGCAAATTTTGTGCAAAAACAGGGATCAATGCAGGGGAATAAGAGGCACCAGTGCTTTGCAACGCAGGCACTGAGAGGGCCCAGGTGGGGTGCAACGCAGGGATAGAGAGGGTCCAGGTGGGGTGCAACGCTCTGTCAGCAAATCAGAGGGTGTGTTGGTCCTGGGAAAGAGGATTCTGACACAAAAGTTGCAAACAAGACTCAATGCAATCACTTCCTAGGTCCGTTCTTGGCTGGTTAAAGCAACAAAGGTCTATGATATAAGTAAATCAAACACAATGGACAAAGAAACCACCAAGGGAATACACCACTCCCCAGTATGGTTGGCAATTTGTTATGCGGGATTTATCACTACGGACAAAAATATCTACCCTAGGTTTGGTGGCTAACTTAGAACAACATAATGACAAAGGACCCAATGTTTTCCTTAAAGTAAGTAGATGAGGGGAAGAAACCTACTTGGAATCTGTCGTATGTTTCGTTCCTTCTTTGGGTTGAATGCTCCAATCCTAGCTCCAACTGCCAAAATTAGAACTTGCACAACCAAACAACACAAGCCAAGAAACTACGAGATCTTTGTAGCATCATCTATCTACTTCATTCAATAGATCAACATGGTATTGAAATACATGAAATAAGGACATCACATATAGGAAAACAAAAGAACTCTTTGTATTGATATAAATGGAGTGAGTTACAACCATAAATAGGTGTTGATATTGTAAAAGAGCTCCTCCAAGTTGTTGACTTGTCCTTCCTTTGTCACAAAGTGTACCTCCAATTACCCTAAATGCATGAAAGGATAACTCTCACAACAACAGCATAATGGTAGAATCACTCTCCAAAAGCCAACCCCTTGCATATGGAAGGCTGTAAATATATAGAGTGAGGTAAGTTGGGAGTTCTTTTCCTTTTACCAATCTTGGGCTTGAGATCCACTCTTGATGGGAGGATGAGATCTAAGGATAAGGGATGGAAACTCCAAGATAGGATATGATAGAATTCGAAAGTTTTATTTGAGGTAAATGGTTACAACAGATCTTGGAAGCTTCTGGAAATGGAGGCTTCGAGATTCTCTTTTTCTCGAATTTCTAGAACCAATGCAGGTGCAAGGAGAGCAACCTGTAGGTGATCAACGTAGGCCACAATGGAGCAACCTGTAGGTGAACACTTCCTACAAGAGGCTAGCGTGCGTTGGTCCTAAAACTGACTTAGATGATGCAGTTCAGGGCAAAAACTGTGGGTAATGAGAGAGTCATGCATAGGGCTTTGTGCAATGATGATGTAAAGGGGGAATAGGATGTGAATGATCCCATTAGGAGGTTGGTTGATCAGTTGAAACAAAATATCCTATAACAAAAGAATTAGTGATAGGGAAAAGGATAAGGTGATGAAAAGATGAAGAGATATAATGGTGCCATAAAATGTTGGCGGGATAAATGAAAAGTTGAGAAATGAGAGAATGTTGTTGAAGCATCGAGAACAAAATAAATTGGTCCTCGACAACGACACCAAAAAATGTTGTGTGGCATTGGTAGGATAAGGAAGATGAAACTGATTAGTAGATTAAGAAGAGTGATTATAATTTTTGTAATGCCAAATCCCAATAAATTGGTCATCGACAACAACACCAGAAAATGTTGTCGCTCAGATTGTACAAGCACTGTGACAACTCACGTCAGGGGTTGCCACTCTGATCCCCGACCTCTCTGTTTTAGTTGTCCCTATGGAAATGTGAAGATGAAAGATAAGTTGACAACCAACAAGTCCGGGAGACACAATTGAGTGGCCTAGCTACTTGGTTAATTTTAGCAAGATTTAAAGATTATATTAAATTGAATTGTGAGACCAGTGCCTTATGGAGTCAACCTCTTGCTTATTATAAATTAAATGTCAAGTGATCGGATAGACAATCGCTGCTTAAATGCTTTACTAACATAAATGAAGTGTAGATTCTACCAACTAGGTGAAAATGCAAAATCTTGGTTATTTTTAAGTTAGAGGCCTATTCTAAGTATGGCCTTCCTCTTAATTGTTTTGGAGCCAGTGTTTAGAGTAGGTTGTGGGATGGAAGCCAACTTGAAGCAAGCAAAGACTTGATTAACAATACCTCTCCGTGTGTTCCCACCACCCGATGCCTCCGGTGCTACAGAGACTGTGGCTCTGACGACTGCAAGGTTACCGTGTTAACCACTAGACAGGTTTTGAATACCTCAAGCTAAATTGAGAAGGGGTGGTCCTAAATGTCTATAATGCTTGGAGGTATGTTACTGATTCAACTAGACTTAGAATGCTTGTACAAGTATTATTAGTGATTCTTAGGTTAAGATTGCTTAATGTTTAAGTACTTTAGTTATGATTAACTTCTATGTCTAGAGTACTTAACAATAAATGGAGATACAATCTTATCACCAAGAATGTGCCAAATTATCAAGTGCCAATATTAAACAATAGATCAATCCAAGGATAAACTTATCTTCCACAAGATGCTTAACTAATGATAGCAATTTGAAACACTTATCCAATTCAATAATAATGACAATTACTTGCGACAGTTTAAAATCTTTCAAGATATTTAAACAAAGTGAATGCCAATGATGATCTTATATCATTATCAAGAGATGCTCACTTAGAATGATTTACCACCACATATATTTCACCCCCAATAATTCTGAAGATGCCAATGCTTAAGAAAGACAATAAAATTATCAAAGCTTCTTAAGATATGTCAATAAGCCAAGGATAGCAATAGACCAATGATGGCAAAGGGAGAACAAGACTATATGTTTACTTTAGAGCAATTATCCAATGATTCATAATGTCCAATTAGATGTTTAATACAATAATGCCAATTAGATGCCAAAAGACCAATTCAACAAAATTAGAAGATTAGAGCTTAGATGTGTAAGCATTTTATGAGTGATTTTAGTGCAAAGTTAATGGTTTTAGAGCTAACACAAGACAAACAAATGTTAGATTTCAATGTTTAAGCAACCCTCTTCACAACAACACAATAAAACAAATCCTTTCCACAACGAACTTATTAGAGTATGAAACAATGAAAACCACTTATAGTTCACTGTTAAGATAGCTTTAGGACAGCAGTAAACGAAATCACTTTGCTCCAAAATGACAAGCATAAATGAACCAAATGTGAGTAATGAGAAAACTAATGATTTGTCTAATGATAAAATAAGCTAACCAACCTTTTGATGATGTTTTTTTTCAGTGTTATATCGGATTTCAATACACTTATGACAACAGTACGAAAATTGTGAAAATAGTGAGCCACCAATATGAGAATATGTGCCAAAATGGGCCAAACAATTGCCAAATGCCACAAGAAGTTTATCAAACTGAAATTTTAGGTTCTTTGGCCCTTTATGATGCAATTATCAGATTTGATCACACTTGTTATGCAGACATATTCAGTCAATCCATAAGTTAGAACTATGCCCAAGATTCAAGAAACAATGCTCAATTCTCAAAATGACTAGTAGAAATTTACCATGGATTTTTTAGTGCATTTAGGCAATTTATATGTGATTTTTAGGGCACTTAGATTAAATTTAGTCACTGTTATGAATGTATTCAGAAAGCTGGAGCAAACCGGGAGAGAAAATAGGGTATAGAGATCAAATCTTTGGCCTCTAGGCCTAGAAGGAATCAACCCAAATTCTCCAATTTTTTTCCAATAAGTATGCGACTTGAAAACACAAGATTTTGCCAATTTCTTTGCAAAACCCACCAACGAAATAGCCTAAGTGACCAATGAGGGCAAGGCTTAGGGAAATTAGGGCCAAGGAGAAGGCCAATAGGGAAGGGAAAAGGCCTAAATAGGCTTGTGGCTGGGGTCTAGAGGCCTAGTAGGCCTCACGACAAGCCAAAGAAGGTTGCCGTTGGGCTAATGAGGGGCCTAAAAGCCCTAAAAGGGCTGCGGCCTGTTGGTTTCTGGTAGCATCGGACGTGCTCTAAGTCTCCAAATTTGTAGGGAGGCTAGGACACATGTATTTTAGACTTCCCAGAAATCGTTTTGGGAAATTCCCCCCGGAGGCAATTTTATTAAAATAATTAATTATTTTTAATGTATGCCTAAGTCTAAACTTAGGAAATCAAAATAATTAAAGGGTATTAATAAAATTGGGTGTGGGTTTTCTAGAAAAAGACAAAGGTCGAGTCAATATGTTCTTGAGCCATTGATTAGAATTTAATCAAGGCTGTTGATTACTCAACGAGAAGATTATAAGGACTTCGATGGGCATTTGGAACACACATTGAGTGAGAAATCAGAGATTGATTTTCTCAAGAGAGCAGTGCAACAATTGCTAGAGAGGTCAACGAGGAGATTTCTTGCAGTGAGGGGTAGGGATAGTTTTCCGGTTGGAGAGTTTCCTGATTCGGGGATACATTACAGAGGAGGCAGAGAGAGATCCAGAAGAGGCAGTGCAGAGGCACGCTGGGCAACGTAGAGCCACGCTAGGCAGCGTAGAGCCACGCTGAGGAAGCGTAGAGCCTGTGAGGAGATTCAAAATTTGCTGGAGAGTTGAGTTCTAGAGGCAGAAGCAGGGGTGTGAGACCAGAAGGACAGAGAGTCGAAGTTCCAGAGGCAAATCGACTAGCATGAAGGGTGATGTAAAGCCTAGTAGTTGTGACATCGAACTACGTAGGTTGACGCAGAGGCAATGTGGGGCTTGCTATCCAAAGACTGGATCAGTGTTGAATCTCCAGTGATAGTGTGAGGTATTTCTCACTAATTGTTTGCCAATCAGATTCTCTGTATAAGATAGCTTGTAAAGCATCCAAAGATTGTATTCAAAAACTATTGCATAATAGTACAAACACTCAGTTGCTTCATCGGTTTTCCCGCATTGGGTTTTTCCGGGGACATTTGTCCAAAAACAATGCTGTTAATTGTGTGTGTGGTTATTTATTCTTGCTCAGTTTTTTTTTTTTTTCCGCATATAATTTAATTAGTGAAGGCTGCAGCCATATTTACTTAGATATTTACAGTGTAACACAGTAAATAACTTGCATAAACTATCAAGTAGGAGAAGTAATATTAGTTTGCTCCAGTAGAGATTTGGGTCTCCAAATTTTCACATGGTATCAGAGCATAGGTGAAGCAAGAGAGCAGACCGGAAGAGCCCAACGTTGAAGAGAAGGAGGGAGATCAAAGTGCTACGTAGGCAGCAGATTGAATCCCAGAGGGAATGCATAGTCCAGGCCTAGAGGGCAAGATTCTAGAGGAAAATCTCTCTCTGAGTGAGTTGACAAAGAGGTAAGATTTCCAGTTTGTGATTTGTTAGTGGTAGAGGGAGCAGTGCAGCAACAGATTCAACTCAGAGCAATCTTTAGGTGGGACGCAGTTTTCTGCAGCGTTTGTTGGGTCAGAAAAGTGATAGAAGAAGGAAGAAGACACTTTTTGAGGGAATTTCTTCCTCAATGAATTCCAAGCCAAGGAATTCTATTTCTCAGTTGTTGAGCAACAATAGCGAGGAGCAGATCTACTAACTCCAGCAGGGAGTGCGTAGGCCAACCTAGCAGTTGCGCAAAGGAGAGAGGGAGCAGTTCGACTTTTTGTTGGTAGAGATGGCAGCTAATGGGTTGAGAGATCAAGATCGATTGGACGGAGCATCCAACTATGTGATTTGGAAGGCTAGGATCTCCTGCCTTCTAGATGAGCATGATCTCAAAGCCTATGTCGATAGTGTGGTAGCTGAACCTGCTGATGCAGATCCGCTCAAGAAGTACAAGGCTGAGATTGCGAAGGCCAAGCGGTTGATCCTTGATGGAGTGAGGGATCACATTGTATGTCACTTTGCTGGCAAAGGGATGACCAAAGGGATGTGGGATGCCTTGGCTATGTTGTATCAAGGATCTTCCGAGTAGCGGAAGATGTACTTGGAGGAGAAAATGAGATCCACAAGGATGCTCAAAGCCTATGTCAATAGTGTGGTAGTGAACCTGCCGATGCCGATCCTCTCAAGAAGTATAAGGCTGAGATGGCAAAGGCCAAGTGGTTGATCCTCAACAGAGTGAGGGATCACGTTGTATGTCACATTGCTGGCAAAGGGATGACCAAAGAGATGTGGGATGCCTTGGCTATGTTGTATTAAGGATCTTTCGAGTAGCGGAAGATGTACCTGGAGGAGAAAATGAGATCCACGAGGATGCAGAAGGGGGAACACATTGATCCGTTCCTATCGAAGCTTCAGGAAGTCCGAGATCAGTTGACAGTTGTAGGATCAACGGCTCGGCCTATAGAGATGGTGAGGTTGGCCCTGAATTCAGTCTCAAAAGAATGGCAAGTATTTGTCCAAAGTATCTTAGGCAGAGAGAAATTGCCGGACTGGGAAGGGATGTGGGCCGCTCTTCAACATGAAGAGATGAGGTGAGACTTAGTCAAGTGCAAACTTGATGGCAGCAACAACAGCGGGACGAAACCAAGAAGGAGGAGGAGAATGCAACCCTTACATCAAAGGGGCAACAAGAGCAGTGGAGGAAGAAGAAGGACGTCTCTAAGATCAAATGTTTCCAGTGTGGTGAATTTGGTCACTATGCTACCCAATGTCCTCTCAAGAAGAAGAACAAGGACGAGAAACATGATCCGTAGGCTGCAACTGCAGGGATAAAGGAGGAGTTTGCCATGATTGCCCAGATACTTCTAGGGGAGAGGTGGGGTGATCTAGTATTGTAGTTCGAAAGAACTGCAGCTGGGCAGGATCCTTTAGGAATCCACCTCTTGGATCAATACCTTGCTACGGGAGCCCATATCAAAAGTAGTAGGATGGACTAGTGTCAGTTGGTGCAGAGGAATGTCGGAGTGACAGTTGTAGTGGCTAGGAGCGCCAAAGACTGAGCAGCGCAAAGCAGAGTTGGCAGCAATACAGTTGGCACAGTGCAGAGTTAGCAACAACGCAAAGACTTCAGAGGGTCGGTGCAGAGACTAGCAATAGTCAAAACTCCAACAACAGATGCATCCTGATGAACACCTTTGGTTCAGTTTTTTGGATGTTTTTATGTTGCAACAACAATAGAGTTGTAGTGTAGATGCAATTAACAGCAACATGTAGAGTCAACAGCAGCACAGATGCAACATTTGCGCAGTAGTTGGTGGGCAGTGATGTCAGACATCAACAGTGCAGAGGGAGATGTTACTGAGTCAGGGTGATGCTTCAGCAGTTTGCATTACTAGAGCACATTCCTCACTAAGAGGTGTTGATTTCTAGTATCATCGGGTGTGCTCTAAGCCTGAAATTTGCGGGGAGGCTAGGACACATGTATCCCAAAATACCCAAAAATCGTTTTGGGAAATTCCACTCGGAGACAGTTTTATTAAAATAATTAATTATTTTTAATGGATGCCTAAGTCTAAACTTAGGAAATTAAAATAATTAAAGGGTATTAATAAAACTCGGTGTGAATCTTCTAGAAAAAGACGAAGATCGAGTCAATGTGATCTGAGCCATTGATTAGAATTTAATTTGGGTCGTTGATTCCTCAACGAGAAGATTATAAGGACTTCGATGGGCATTTGGAACACACATTGAGTGAGAGAGCAGAGATAGATTTTTTCAAGAGAGCAACGCAACAGTTGCCAGAGAGGTCATTGAGGAGATTTCTTGCAGTGAGGGGCAGGCATATTTTTCGGTTGGAGAGTTTCCTGGTTCGGTGATACATTGCAGAGGAGGCAAAGAGATCTAGAAGAGGCAGCGCAGAGCCACGTTGGGCAGCGTAGAGCCTGTGAGGAGATTCAAAATTTGTTGGAGAGTTGAGTTCTAGACCCAGAAACCGGGGTGTGAGATCAGAAGGATGGAAAGTCGAAGTTCTAGAGGCAAATTGACCAACAAGAAGGGTGACGTAGAGCATAGTAGCTATGATAATGAACTGCATAGGCTGACGCATAGGCAGTGTGGGGCTTGCCATCCAAAGACTAGATCAACATTGAGTCTCCTGCGATAGTGTGAGATATTTCTCACTAATTCTCTGCCAGTCAGATTCTCTGTATCAGATAGCTAGTAAGGCATCCAAAGATTGTATTCATAAACTACAACATAATGATACAAACCCTCAGCTGCTGCACCAGTTTTCCCGCATTGGGTTTTTCTGGGGACATTTGTCCAAAAACAACGGTGTCAATTGTGTGTGTGGTTATTTCTTCTTGCTCAGTTCCTATTTCTGCATATAATTTAATTAGTGAACGCTGCAGTCGTATTTACAGTGTAACCCAATAAATAACTTGCATAAATTATCAAGTAGGAGAAGTAATATCAGTTTGATGCAATAGGGATTTGGGTCTCCAAATTTTCACATGACCTAGGGAGA
Organism: Pinus taeda; assembly: GCA_000404065.3. NCBI lineage: Eukaryota > Viridiplantae > Streptophyta > Pinopsida > Pinales > Pinaceae > Pinus > Pinus taeda. The sequence goes on from APFE031289933.1 coordinate 90,950, forward strand.
AAAGGCCTTGGAGGCCTACCGCAAGCCCGTAGGGGCTGCAACTTGGAGAAATGAGGAAGAAGAAGGTAGGAGGGAGGAGGAAATAGAGGGTCGAGATGGAGGAGGGTCGAGGAGGAGCAGTGGAGGGAAGGTGGAGGGACTGAGGCCCTAGGCCTTACAGCTAGGCCTAAGAAGGTTGAAAAACACGACAACAAAGAGAAAAGGGGCAGGCCGAGGCCTCTAGGAGCCTACGACTAGCCTCTAAGGCTAGAAAAAGGTTGATGCCGAGGGCTTGGAGTTTGGGCGACTGGTCTCGAGGAGAATGCCGAGCCTAGGGGCCCTCAAAAAAGAAATTGAAACCCTTGCTCAAAAATTTATTTTGCTTCAGATCTTCAATTTCAAAATTCTTCAATTTGCTGGCCCTGCAAAAAATTTTTAGAGGCTAGATCTTACCCTCAAGGGCCTAGATCAAGCTCTAATCCAACAATCTTCCTTTGATCTCACCCGTAGAAATAAATTTTCACTAACCCAAAACCCCAATATATACAAAAATTCATAAAATCCCAAAACCCCATAAAACCCCAGTGGCAAAACAAGGGTTAGAAAATAAAATAATTTACATATCTATTATACAAAAATATATTTACAAAATATAAAAGTGTGCAATGCTTAGAAGAATTTTCGAGAATAAAATTTTGTAGATTTTGACAATGGCTAAATGTATTTCGAATAGATGCCAAACCCCAGCCTTAGCGAAGTTTATAAAACCGTATAAAATATTAAGGATCCAAACATAGTAAACCTGTGCCCACAATTTGTGAACTTGGAGCCCAAGGGTTGGGGAACTTGCAAACACTATATAATTTATCAAGAATAAATCATTAGAACAACAATGAATCAGATCACCTAAGAAAAGCCCAAAACTTATCAATAGAATGTTCCTATCATCTATAATGAAATAATTATTTAATAAAAATTTAAAGCACAATATAAGAATGCCTGTACCCAACACATACCACAAATCAGTAGAACAGAAACACCATGAACTGCACCCCACAGACTTTTATTATGATTATTCAATACAGTCCCAACAAGATAGTAGCTTTACATCAGCTTTTACAGAGTTACATTAGGCAAACATCAGATGACTTGAGACACAAATGATCTCTAATTTATAGATAAATCCTCCAAGTGGAAAGTAATATCTAGTTGGCTTGATCCCCGTCAAAATAAGTTCATCCATTAATAAATCTTTGATAATCTTTTAATCTCTGTTGTCAAAATAATTATTTTTGAGGAATTTTTGAATTTCTCATTAAATCCATTTTTTATTAGCTCAAAAATAATTATTTTGAGCTAATTTCCTTAAAAAATTGACTTTGACTTGACCACCAAGGTCCAAGGGTCCAATTTTTCTTGAAATTTCCAATATTCCTTTGGTGGGGGACCTCAAAAAATTAATTTCTTTAAGACCCACGAATTTTTTCACATGAGAATTTAATTTCTCTAACATTTTAATTATTTTGACTCTAATTAATTAATTTTCTGGCTTATGATTAATTTTATTTTTGCTAGAAAAATTAATCAATTGACATTTGAAGGGATTAATTATTTTTCCACTCAAATATTTTAACCATGGTGTCTAAGTATGAGGGATCACACACAAAAATATTTTTTTCATAAGATTTTACAATAATTCAACCTTCAAAGGGGGAATATCTGTTCATTATAGACCCCAAAAATACATATCCAATTCAACGACACAATATGATCTAGTAGACCAAGTGACTTGTATTAAAATAATTTAACCAATTAGCTTAAATTATTGCCAAATCACTTTTATAGAAGACTCGACTAAAACTTTAGGACTCACTTAAGACTTTGATGATAAAATCCACCTTAACTTTGGGGTGAGGTTGGAGGGAAAAAACTCTGTTGATCATCCGTGATTAGAAACACAGATAAATCAGTGAGACGGAAAATCTCCTAGGATGACATTTTGTCGCCAAAATAATAGGCTTACCTAGGTTGTTACATACATACACAATCTTACTAACATCATTTATGTAGGTTTTAACCCTGTACAGAAATTACCTGGATACGAATTCTAAAAAAAGAAAATAAACAATAGCGAGAGCATAACACATAAAACAAATACACAAAGATTTCCCCCTGGATCCCAAAACTGGAACTACCAGATTGATTTTTCATTATGTTCCTTTCAATGTTACAATACATATATATACATGCCGAAGCATCCAATATCATGGACCGAAAACCATCGCGCCTAAAACCATGTGCGAAAACCATGCACAAAACCATAGGTAGGTCCCCCCCCCTAATATAGGGTCCATTTTTTTTTTTTTTTGTTCTTATCTCGAGGCGCTGCCCTAGACCTTGTAGAGGGGGGCTACCGCCCCCTTCAAACCCCCATACAGGGGAGCTAGTCATGGAAATAATATAACACAACCCAACAATTTACATTACAAAATTTGTAGAATGGGTTTAAAATTACTCAAAAAGCTGATGGCTAATGATCTTGATCCTTTGAAAAATATGGTACAACTGCTTCTTTGGAACTTTGAAAAAATGTGTGCAACAGGACACAACATTAATTGAAGCTTGGTAGAAAGTCGAGAGAAGCTTGTGACCTAAAGAGATGATGATTGATCTAGGGCAATGTCCTTAAGTAAGAAGTTGAAGTGTTCTGATGTTGTTGTACCAACTACCAACAACTGATTGGTTTGTTCCCAGAACACATTGTTTGATGATTGGAAGCTGAAAAGCATGAAGAAAAACTCTATTGCAATATGAAGATAGACCACGCAAAGGAATATTGACCTCAGAGAGAGCAAGCAATAGGAATTTGATGTGAAGAATCCCACACCTTGACTAGAGGCTATTGTGATTTGGCAACTTTGATGATGATGAGATATGGTTTGGATCCCTGAAAGGACATACTATAGAAGTATGTGAAGAGGTTGGAAAGATAGTAGTTTGATGATATTGTACCTACAATTGTTTGATTCGATTTGGGAAGCACATGGATTGAGTGGACGATACTAATGATGGATTGGACGATCATGAGGGAATAATTCTGTTATGTAAGGAAGAAGGCATGTGCTAACAACTGTGAGGAAGTTTGGCTCCTTGAAAATGATAGATGAACCATTTGATGACAAAGTTGCATGAACATTGTCAAGATCTAGGAAGGTCGAAGCTCGATATGATGTGATTCTATTAGGAGCCGAGAGGCCCTGTAAGCTACTACTTAGATCCCCACGGAAGAATAAGTAGCTGATGAATGAGACAAGCTGAAGCTTATGGTTATGTCTCCTTGGTTGAGAGGGAGTAAGGATTTCCTCCTTGGTTGAGAGGGAGTGATGGTCGACACCGTATTCTGCATGTGTCATGCACTAGGCTTGGACTAACAACCGTAAGTCTAGTGGAGGCATTAGTAGGGAGAATGGAGGAATTGGATAAGCATCTAGGACCGATACACCTTGAGGATTGGGAATCCACGATAGTAGTCCCGAGGACCATTACTCTTTGAGGATAGTGCAGGGTATCCATGACAAGAGTAGTCCTGAGGGGAATCGAAGATAAGAATAGTCCTATAATGACATAGCTGGTGAACATTCAGATGGGTATGTAGCATCAGAGGTGTTCTACACTCAAAACTTTGTGGAGAGGGTAAAACATAGGAGTTCTCCATAACCCATAAATTGTTTATCGAAATTCCACCTAGAAGTGTCTCGATTAGAATATTAGCCCATTTTTAAATATTTCCTAAGTTTAAACTTAGGGAAAGTGGTTAATTAATCAATATTAATTGAGAAATGTGTGAATCATCTAAAAACTCACACAGATTGACTAGGAAATAATCTTAGCCATTGATTAAGATTTATACTTGGCCATTGGAGTCCCAACTGAAGATTATAAGAAGTCAATGGGTAGATGGAGGAACACACTAGTGTAGATACTCAGTGATCTAGAGAGTTCAATTTTCTAGTGCAGGTGATTAATAGGAGAAATCGAGTCAGGGGTCAAGTAGCAGGTGATTAACAGGAGCAACATAGTAGATTTCTAGAGGAGTTTCTAGTTTCGGAAGAGTCGGAAGGGGAGGTCGAAAATATTCCTCAGGAGGCAGTGCAGGGGTTGTGCAGTGCCTCATTATAGGCTGTACGATTCAGCTAAAGCAGGGGTCGATTCAACTTCCAGTGGCTGGGGAAATTTCCAAGAGGTCAGAAGAATTTCTTCTGGTGGCTGCAACAGGCTAGACGTCACATCAGAGGTAGTTTCTGGGTAGCATGAGTGGGGCCTGCACAGAGGCAACGAAGAAGGCTGATACAGAGGTGTTCCAGAGCCAATTTTGAGGCATAGTTTGTTGCGGGATTGCTTGAGGAGGGTAAATTCCCTCAAATATTTTTGCCAGTATTTCTCTCAGATAGAAATGCAAATTTGGCATCATTTTATTGTACTCAGAATTTCTGTTGTTTCATAAATAATAAATGCTCAACTGCTGCATTGGTTTTCCCACATTGGGTTTGTTTGGAGACAATTGTCCAAAAATAACTGTGTCAAATTTATGTGTGTGTGCTAGCGTTTCTCAGTTTCCAACGCTTTTATTTTCTATAGTATTTTTGTGAAGCTTGCAGTGTGATTATTTTGTTGCTGCCGTAGCAATAAACTGATAAATTAATTTACAATTAGAAGAAATAATTTCAGTTGTTGCAATAGGATTTCAGTAGTGAAATTTTCACAGTATGTGCTTAACAGGCGGTTGTGGTGGTGTCCAAATGTATGCCTCCCAACATTGTTCTCTAATCTAGTGGGATTATCCCCTAACTGATTCTCTTCACGAGTAGCTGCTAGTTTTTGTAGCATCAGATGTGTTTTAGCCACAAAATTTTGTGGAGAGGCTAGAATATATGAGATCTCCAAAACCCAGAAATCGTTTATGGAAACTACACCTAGAGATGACTTAATTAAAATAATTAATCATTTTTTAATGTTTCCTAAGTCTAACTTAGGAATATGATTAATTAAAGGGTATTAATTAAGTCATGGTGACAATCTTCTAGAAGAAGAGACAGATCGAGTTCTAGTTAATCTTAGCCATCGATTATGTTTTAATCTTGGCCATTGATGTCTAAACGAGAGACTATAAGAGAAACTCGATGGGGCTTGGAGAATACACACCAACAGCTACTCAGTTGCCCACGCAGATCGATTTTCTCAGTGGCTGAAGTTCAACAGCAGAGATAGAGCCAAAGGGTGAGTTGCATGGGGAGAGAGAGAGGATATCAACAGTGATCTAGGAAGTGCATAACGAGTTTCGGAGGAGACAGGAGGAGGAGAGACACAGTCCACTAGAGCTCTGCGCAACACCAGCGCAGAGGGTGACTCAGAAACCCAGCATATGGATAAAGGGTTCATCTCGTGGTCAGGGAGTTGCTGTGGAGAGTGAGAAATTTGTCACTAAATTTCTCTCAATATTTTTCCTCTGTTCTGATGTTTGAATTCTTGTACTTGAATTTATGTTGAAGAATTAATAAGGAAACTCTCATCTGTTGCAACGGTTTTCCCAAGTTGGGCTTTTTCCGGGGAAAATTGTCCAAAAATAACTGTGTCAATATTTTTATGTGTGTGCTAGAATTTCAATAATTTTCTAACATTTATTTTTCGCAGTATTTGTTTTGTGAAGGCTGCAACGTATATATTTCAATATTTGCCATAGAAATTGCAAATAATTTGTTTAATTAATTTAACAAATAGAAGAAATATTATCAGTTGTTGCAGTAGGATTCCAGATTTCAGATTTTTCACATGGTATTGGAGCTCAACTTAGAAGCGAGAAAGCTCAGTGCTAGAAGGGAAGAGGAATTTCATAACTCTGCATAGGCAACAGTTCGAAACCTCAGAGGCATCGCAGTTCCTTTGGTCAGGAAGGTCATTTTTTTGAGGAAAAAATTATTTCTTTGAGAGAGTTAACAGAGATTAAATTTTCCAGATCAAAGATTACTAGAGCCAGAGGGAGCAACATTATTTTCCTTGCAAAGCAGATCTTCAGCTGGGATGCAGTTATTTTGTAGTAGTTTGCTGGTGCAAAATAAGGTTAGGATGGAAAGGAGAAATAACACAGAAAATTATGGACAGAATCAACTGTTAATAAGCCTCAGAATTATCTTCCAGGTTGGAGGATGATTTCGTATGCTTGTCAGGTTTAGCATCATCTGGTGTTTGGTATATTCATAGTGGAGCTTTAGCTCATATGACAGGAGTTAGAGAATATTTCTCTAGCTATCAGGAGGAGCAGATGGACTTCCAGATCACTATGGGTAACATAACTAAATGTACTCCAGTAGGGAGAGGCACCATAGAATTTCAGAGAGAAACAGGGACCAACACTAGTGCTACTAATGTACTGCATGTGCCAGGATTGGGTATGAACCTAATTTCAGTGTCCCAGTGGCAGGACAAGGGGTACAATGTACACTTTGTGGTGAAGAAAGTGTATGTCAAACACTCTAGCTGGAAGAAGGTGAGATAGATTGGAGCTTGGAGCAAGAGATTATACAACTTGCGGCTCAACTCTCCAATGGCACTGATAGGTAGTGATAATAACAATGGGAAAGAGCTAAACGAACTATGGCATAGGAGGATGGGACATTTACACCATGGAGCACTTAGGATGCTCATAGAAACTGTACAGGAGTTCCAGTTCTCAACACAAAGCATGATGATGTGTGTAGAGGATGCGTACTTGTGAAATACGCAAAGGCAACATTTCCTAGAAGTGACAATAGAGCAAATGGTGTGTTGGGATTGATACACTCAGTTATTGGTGGTCCTATGTCCACTAGAGCTCTTAGTGGTGGCGAATATTTTGTCACCTTTATTGATGATCATTCCAGGAAGCCCTGGATCTATTTCTTAAAGACCAAAGGTGAGGTCTTTGATTTGTTCAGAGAGTTCAAGGCTCTCGTAGAGATTGCGACAGGGAAAAAGATGAAGGTGCTACATTAAGATAATAGTGGAGAATACACAAATAAAGACTTCACAAACTTCTGCGCAAAGGAAGGCATCAAAAGAGAATGGGCAACTCCATATAATCCTCAACAGAATGGAGTAGCAGAGTGAAAGAACAGAACAATAGTTGGTGTTGCAAAGGCTGTGATGTATGACGAACATTTGCCTAGATTTTTGTGGGCAGAGGCCTGCAATACAACGGTGTACATTCAAAACTAAATACCTCATAGAGCATTCGGGAAGAAAATGCCAGAGGGGGTCTTCATTGGAAAGAAGATTGAAGTAATTCATTTGAGGATATTCAGGAGTGTTGCTTACTGTCACATACCAGACGAAAAATGCAGTAAATTGGATCAGATTGCACAGTAGGGGTTCCTCGTAGGGTATAGCGAGATCTCAAAGGCATACAAGTTCTACATTCCTAGCAACAGGAAGATTGTAGTGAGGCGAGATGTAAAGTTCATGGAAGACAAAGCTTTCAGAAGATCTCGATAAATGCCTGCAGGTGATCGGTCAACAGAAGTTCCATTAGTCCAATAGCAAGTCCAACAAGTGGGACAAGCAGGAGAACAATCACAGGGATCGAGTATGGTGACTAGTAGCAGTATCTCCTTAGGGGTAGGAGATCCAGGGAGTTCTTCGAAGATGAAGCAATAGGGATAGGAGGAGGAACTGATTGAACCTCCCACCACCAGTGGTAGTGTTGGAAATACTGAGAGGGGGGGGGCGGTGAATCAATGTTTCTTTTCAATTGTTATTTTTTCCAGTAGATCACTTATAGTTAGAACACAAAATGAACAATAAGAATAAATACTTTTATTAATTGGGAATAACGAGGACTTCAATCCTCTTCTTTACAATAATAATGTGTAGGGCTCCAACCCTAGATGAAGACACCAATCTTCAATCCACTAGGCTCCAACTTGTACTTTGCCAAGCATTGACTTGGACTGCACGAGGCTCCAACCCTATCTTCCCAAGGCACCAACCAGGTCACTTTGAGGCACCAACCCCTAGGGCTCCAATCCTGTCTCTGGTACAAGCTCCAACCTGATCTTCTTGAGGACTCCTGTCCTCTAGGGCTCCAACCCTTTGCTTCAATTCGTCAAGTTTAGTGATTATTTACGGCTGCCAATACCTTCTTCAATGAGCCCTGACTATATCTTCACTAAAACTGCCGACAATTGATCTCCAATATGCTTAGCCCATCAATGACAACTTTGTCTTCACACGAAGGTGTCTCCACAACTCTTTATGTTACCCAAACAATTTCTCCAAGGTTACCTCATGATTTCTTCAATGCACCATGGTCTCCAATAATGTCTCCAAGATCAACTTCAAGATGTCTTCATATGTATTCAGTAATGCTTCTAGGGAGTACAAAGTATCAATGCTCAATGGTTGCTCTCAGGTCTTCACAACGATTCTTTAATAAATCTTAAATGACATTGCCTCAAGGATGTCTACTTTTAGAACTTCTCCAAAACTACTTCTTCCAAGTCAAAATTTGCTCTCCAAAATTGAGTGTGGATTTGGCTTCCAAACTTCCTTAGTCAACTTCAACAAAACTTCTTCAAAATTATACTCAATAATTAGGACCTGTCATCAAATTTGAATTTCATGGATTTCATAAGGCACATCCTTGTCTCTCTCGAAACATCCCTGCCCGGGTACTCAGGGTGTGTTCCATGAGGACTATTCTTATCTTGGACTCCCCAGTCCTCAGATAATATCAGTCCTTCACGTCTACTCTTCCATTGGATGCCCTATCTCATCCCCAAAGAGTATCGAATGCCAAATGATTACCTAATCCTCCATTCTGTCTTCCCAGGTGAAGACCATAATGACATGTCTATCTCTCCCTCTCAAATAGGGAGGACATATTCCAATAAAGGAATGTACTCATTCCTACCAAAAAGGAATGTACCTAAGCTCCCTCTTGGCTTAGGAATTTCCAAGTTTCTTCCAAGTAAGAAACTTCCTTTTTAGGCTCCCTCTTAACTAGGGACCTACAATAGCGCATCATGTGGAACAACCAGCTGCCTGAAGAACTCCTCTCTTCTGCGATGTCGTCAATCATGGATTCTTCATCTTTTGGGGACTTCTTCATAAGGCACATACCATCCATCACTTTCATCCATGAGTTAGTCATGTCCTCATCTCATCACAAAGTGATCCATCAGATTTTCCATCTGGCATTTGCTTTATGTCATTCTACCTTCATGCCATATTTTCGGAAGGATCTTACATCCTTAAATATGGTCCTCTTGGAAGTCATCCACAAATCTTCCTTTTGGCAGTCCAACATAAACCCATCCAGATATTAGTTCAAAAATAAGAGATGAACACTTAAATCAAAATTACCTTTTGTGGTGGTCTTTCATCATGACATCTTCCTGTAGGTATTAGCATCTTGCATGCAGATTGACATATTTCCCAAAGATATCCATTGTCAAGGGTCTCCATCTTTTTTTCGCCTCCTATCAGAGTCTTCATATCTTTTTGGGAGATATTCTATTTAACTCTTCTTGGACTCGGATGTTGAATGCCTTTTACTTTTGTTGCATATTTTCATGATCTCTTCTTTTCTTTTCACACTTCATTCCCAGGAGCTTCCAATCAGAGTTCCTCAATTGTAGTTAGATTCCTCATGGTTCATATGAGAACATATTATGTTGACTTCTTCTAGTGTGACTTATGCTTTTCTGCAATCTTTTAGAGGAGGATATCCTTTCTCCTTTTGATCATGTTTTCCCAGGATGGAAATAGTGATCTGTATTATCTGCAATCATATGACATGACTTTCATAATAACCTATGTATACATATCTCATCTTTCCTTTTGGTCATCTAGACTTACTATAGCAGCGTCATTTGAATGAAAGAACTTTATCTTGCTTTGTTGATATGTCATCATACCATCATCTCTTGAATCCCACGAGTTGGAATTTCTGATGAAACTTCTTGCTTCCTTTCTAAATCGGTGAATCTTTTGATAAGGATTCCATCAGAGAAACTTGAGGATCTTTCATATCCTCACCTCGCAGATGTTTCCTTATTGACTATTGTATTATGATCACAGTCTATGAGGTTTCAATGAGGTTCCAAGAGCTTTCATTCTTTGCAAGTAATATAACTTGATCCAGACATCCTTTCTGCTTTACATGTCAAGAGCTCTTACTTCTAATGCTTCTATCACGATGCTATTTTTAATCTAATGCATCCTATATTATTTTCATTGCTTTCTATTTACAAGTAGAAAGTACCTACTAGTGAAGAAGATCATCTCAGTCATAGTAGAGATCATTTACTTCTTCATTCTTACACTTCTTTGACGCAGGCTCTTTCACTTCTTCAATAATGTGGGCTTCTTCCCTATTCCTCTTGTCCTTACTAACATCTTACCTTATTCATATTCTTCCTTTCCTTTTGAGGACCGAACTTTCCAAATTTCGCTTTTCTTCTTGCCATAGTAGCGTATGCTTGATTCTACTCATTTGGTCCAACATCAACCTTTGCCTTCAGTTTGGTTTCTTCGATCTTATAGAGTGACCATAGATCTTGAAATGGAGTAGTCTCTTTCTTTCCATATAAACTTGAAGTGAAGTTACCTCATTCTTCCAGTAGTGCATTTAGTACCACTGTGGTTATCTCTCCATCAAACATGACTTCTCCCAATTCTTGTAGTTGATCTCGAATTTATGATATCCTCATAAAATATGAGGCTATCCCATCTTCCTTGGATATCTTTAGTTTGTAGAGTTCTCGCCTTAATGAGATTACTTCTCCTGTAGTACTTATGAAAAACAACTCGACCAATTTGTCATATATAACTTTTGCAGTCTTGAACTTAGATACCTATGGGATTAGAGAGTCTTTTATAGATTCTATAAGAATCCTCTGGGCTCTCACTTCTTCCTTCATGAATCTAGCATGTGCTTGAGTATCTTCCTTTGGAGGCTGGGTTATTGATCCCTTGATGTGACCTATGACCTCATTCTCAATAAGATTTAGGTCTGTCCTTTTCTTCCATGCAAGGAAATTTGCAGCCCCGACCAGTTTATTGCTTTCCTTGCAAAAAGACATTTTGTTATTATCATATATAGTCATTGACTTACTTGACAGATTGATGCTTGCTTCCTCCTTAATCTTGAGATTGATGAGAGAGAGCTTGATTCACAATCCTCCTTGAATGGTTCAGTCTTCCTTCTTTCTTGAAGATGGTTTCAAGACTCTTGTTGGTGTAGATTTCTTCGATCTAGGATTTTGAAGATCTTGACCTTGGTAGCCCTTGAATATGCTATGATTCTTCTTTGATGCTTGATGTCTTCTTGAATGGATGGCTTGGAGTTCTTCGACTTGCTTTGATCCTTTTATGGAGCTCGATTCTTGTGTGTCAACTTGCTTTGAATACCCCTTTTCTAACTTCAACACCTAAGCTCTGATACCATGTTGAGAAATCTAGGGCATGAATAGTTAATATATTTCTCTGCTTGATTATTGCTTGTGATATACTTTTACTTATTTAGCTTATAGTCTTTTGTTCGTTATGTTATTGTTGTGTTCTTTTCATCAAGACAATTAGCAATATGCACAATAAAAGACAAGTGACAATATGTAGGCTTGTCAGCCAGGGCCAAAACCTCTCACCTCTTGAGAGGAAAACCCGATCAAAATTCTTCTTCTAGATCTTCAATTGACGAGTACCAAGACCATGACACAGACCCTTGACTCTAGTATCCTCCCAAGAACCTTATCACTATCCTTGATGCTCTGTCTCTTTCCTTCGACTTCCTTCTAACTGCTCTCCTCGGCTCCTTCTAGAGAACCTCAGTCTCTACACTGCTTCTTCTAGACTTCTCGTAGAGAAACTCGGTCTCTATGATTTCACTGGCTTCTTCTAGAGAATCTCAGTCTCTAGATCTCTATCTTGGTTGTCTAGAATAAGTATCCAGAAGAACCATTCTAGAAGAATCCTTCTTCGCTTTCCCAGAAGAAACTTCTCCTTTGCTTGCCTAGAAGAAACTCTCCTTTGTTGGCCCCAGAAGAAACCTTCTTCGCTGCCTCAGAAGAATACTTCTTGTTTTCCCCAGAAGAATGCTCCTTCGCTGCCCCAGTAGAATCTTTATTTGTTGCCCATAAGAAAAAATTTTCGCACTTCTATTGTTGGCCTGTTCTTCGCACTTCTTAATTGAATGTAAGTCGAGTTTCTTGCCTCTAAGTGAGACCAAGTGTGGCTATATATACACCTCCACACATGTCCTTTAGGCCGACATGATCCCTAGAGGTTAGGTTGACTTCTTCCAGCATGTTCTTTCATCGTTGTAGGCTGACTTGAAGAGGATAAGTGACAAGGTCTTGGAGGGTGCTTTACATAGACAATACTGACTTTTTACAAAGTGTAACATTACGTCCTTACATGACAAAGACTCTATCATTTTATGACTAGATGACAAATAATTCCTAAAGACTCTCAATGGGAGTCATGACTCAAAATCAAAACCTTTTGCTCATGAAACCGATGAAGCAAGTCAATATAATAATTTTATTTTTCTTCTTTACATCTCATTACATAAAATTATAATTACATGTCATTATGGAGACCAAACCTATTTACCCTTTTCAAAACTCCCGCTTAACTAGGGAGGTATTCATAATGGTACTTGGACTTTCTCAATCTGAAGAATTTCTCATAAGAAGAATTCGGATTGGCAACTTATTTTTATAACATCATATCAATGAGGACTATTCTTATCAAACCCTAGATCGAAGTAGTCTACACCAGTAAAAGTTTTGGATCCTCTAAGTCATCATTAAAAGACCACAATGACCCTCATCAAGTCGAAGAGATCTACAATGCAAGGTAACCCAAAATATGGAGAAGCATTTCTTACATCATCTTAGAGATCCTAGAAGTATTTCTGATCTGCATTCATTCACTGCAAAAGAAGTCGAAGTATCTTGAAGGTGAGAAGGCATTATCATCATCTTCAAAAGCTAAAACGCAAACTTCCTATCATTGCAACAAGGATCCCCTCCTTATCCTTGAAGAAGATCATCCGAGGAAGCATCAAAACATCCTCATCAATCTCCATCAAAAAAGGAAGCTAGATCTAAAGGCGTTGACATCATAAAAGGAGCAATCTCCTTTGGCTTTTCATTTGGAAGAAGATCATCCAAAAGGAGTACTAATACATCTTCTTCAACCACCATCAAAGTGATCAAGTTGAAGATTTCATCTTCACTTGTCAAGTAAGTATCTTTCATTCTATAACCAAATTTGGTAAAATGACTTTGTTTTTGCAAGGAGATCTATAAGTTGGTTGGGTCATTGAAATTCCTTGCATGGAAAAAGGAGGATAGGCATAGTCCTCGATGAAAGTGAAGTCATTGAACATATCAATGAAAAAGGTCACCTCTGAATCCATGGAAAGGGATTCTTATGAAAGGTCCCCTCATATAGCAGTATTGGAGATATTGAAGAGATAATGTATGATAAGCTAATAGAACTATTCTTTGAAGTTGTGGTAAGATCTCAATTGCAAGATCTGGGAGAGATAATCATCATTGTTCTAATTGCACTAACTAATGAACAAGGTAACAATGTCTATGAGGATAAGAAGGCTATCCCATTCAACAACTTATGGTTTCTATGCAAGATAGAAGAAGACAGGTTGAGGGCAAAAAGTGATAAAGGTTAAAATGAAAGGATTCAAACATTTATAGGAAGAAAGGGAAGTTTGGAAAATTTGGTCCTCATAGCTAAGATTCAATGCTATAGGCATTATAGGAAAGATTGTCCTAAGTACAAGAAGGGCAATAACAAGGAGAATAGAGAAGAAGTCCATTTTATTGAAGAAGTGGATGAAGCTGAAAGAGGAAAAGCATTAGAAATAAGAGCTCGTGACATCACCATAAGAAACATGAAGGATGTCTAATAGTCAACTATGAAGGATATAGCTCTTAAGAACCTCATTGGAAACTAAAGGAAAGGAAGAAGTCATCTAGGACAAGGCTCATCATACATCAAGTAAAAAAGGAAACATCTGCTGGATAGGGATATGCAAGATCCTCAAGATTCTCTGATGGAATCCTCATCGAAGGGTTCACCGTTCTAGAGAGGAAGCAAGTGTTTCATCAGGAACTCCAACTTGTGGAATTCATGGGATGATGGTATGATGACATAAGGGATGAAGCAGATCAAGGAGTTGAATCTCTTTTTAATCAAGAAAGCTACTGGAAGAAGTCTAGATGACCTAAAGGTAAATGAGGTATGTATGCTTGTTTTTGATTTTATAAAAGCATGTTGTATGGGTGCAGGTAACATGGATCACTACTCGATTTTGAGAAGCATGATCAAAGAAAGGGAATCTCTTACTATGAAAGGTTGCCGGAAGGCATGGGTCACACCAGATGAAATCAACATAATATGTCATATGGAGTATGATGTGGTTGACTGCAATTGAGGAACTCTGAATGGAAACTTTTAGGAATATCATGTGTGAAGAAAGGAAGGAAGAGATTGTGAAATATGCAACCATGGTAAGGGCAATCAACATCTGAAAGACCAAGAAGATTTGACTAGGAAATATCCTAGAAAGATATGAAGACTTTGATGGAAGTTTGAAAAAGATGGAGACCCTTGACAATGGATATCTTTGGGAGATATGTCAACATGTATACAGGATGCTGATGCACATTGGAAGATGTCATGGTAAAAGACCATCACAAAGGTAATTTTGATTTAAGTGTTCATTTCTTATTTTTGAATAAATATCTGGATGGGTTTATGTAGGTCTGCCAAGGGAAGCAACATGACATGAAGTAAGCCCAGATGAAGACTAATGGATCACTTTCTTATGAAAGGCATAATGACATGACTGACCCATGGATGAAAGTGATGGATGGTTTGTGCCCTATGAAGAAGCCACAAAAGATGAAGACTCCTTGATAAAGAAATTCATGACATCGAAGGAAGGAGCTCTTCAGGACGTTGGTTAAGGAGCTGTTGTAGGTCCCTAATTAAGAGGGAGCTTGAAAACAAGTTTCTTAATTGGAAGAAATGGAAATTCCTAAGCCAAGAGGGAGTTTAGGAATTGATATGTTCTCCCTAATTGAGAGGGAGAGATAGACACATCTTTTTGGTCTTCACCTGGGAAGACAGAATGGAGGATTGGGTAAACATCTGGCATCTGATGCTCTTTGAGGTTGAGATAGGGCATCCAAGATAAGAGTAGTTGTAGTGGACCGATATTCTTTGAGGACGGCTACCCAAGATAAGGATAGTCCAAAAGTAGGTCATACTCTGTGAACACCAGGGTGGAGTATGTATCTTGAGAGACAACGATTACTGTGTCTATAAATCATTGATCTTGCCAACATTGTGCTCTGATCATGTGGATAGCACTGTTAGTCAAGGTCTTGCTATGTGACAATGCTGGTTAAATATGATGCTAGACAGATGGGTTACCAATCCAATTCTTCTTATGAGAAATTCTTTAGATTGAGAATTACCAACTACCATTATGAATAACTCCCTATTTAAGAGGGAGTGTTGTAAATGTAACTAGGTTCGGTGTTCAGAATGACATGTAATCATGATCTTTATAAATGATGAAAAGAAGAGAATAAAATTATTTTTGTAATGCCTTGCTTCATGGGTTGCATGAGCAAGAGTTTTTATCTAGTTGGCTCCCATTGAGAGCCTTATGATTTATCATTAGAGTCAAAGAGTCAATGTCATGTATGAAGAACCCTTCTTGGGATGTGTCAAATGTATATGAGTCTATAATAGCCCTCCAACGACAAGCACAAATTTGCTCTTTATGTCGGCTTTAGGTCAAAGCAACTAACTCATGTCGGCTTCTCATTATGGAGACACACCGGTTCATAAACTCATGTCGAATTATATATACAGATAGACCACTATATGTAACAACCTCGGCCTATTCCACTGTTAGAGTTTTCGGATATCTTTCTCTGAGTTTTTTGGTGATAGAGACATAATTTCGCATGGACAATGGAAGAATATAGTTTGGATATCTCTGTGATTTTGGGAAAACAATAGAAGTGATAAGTTCAATGTGATCACAGAAAAGAGAAGGAGTTGATTTTGGGTAGCATCAGATGTGCTCTAGCTCTGAAATTTTGTGGAGAGGCTAGAACACATGAGATCTCCAAGACTCATAAATCGTTTGGAGAAATTCCACTCGTATGTGGAGTTATTAAAATAAATAATATTTTTAATGGGTTCCTAAGTCTAAACTTAGGAAAATAAAAATATTAATGGGTATTAATAAAGATATGGGTGAGAAGCTTCTAAGAGACGAGCATCAAGTCTGTTTTAATCTTAGCCGTTGATTAGTGACTTAATCTCGGCTGTTGATTCATCAACAGGAAAAGTATAAGAGAAGACTTGAGATTCATTTGGAGATACATTGGCAAATACTCAGTAACCCGAGGGAAATCAATTCTCAAGGAGAAAGAGTTCGATTTTAGAGGGAGAGTTGAAGGGTGAAGGAAGAGGAGGGTTTCAGCATCAGTCAGAGACCGAGGAGGAGGTGACGCAGTGCCTCAGAGAGACAATGCAAAGGGAGGGCTCTAAGAGACAACACAGGTAGGGACGAGATCTCATGCAATCCTCACGCAGATGACGTAGGCATGACGCAGTCCTCACGCAGATGATGCAAGGGTGACACAGTGAAAAATAAAGGGTCCTTGTGGTGTCAAAATTTCTCCTAGCCGAGGAGGAAAATTATCTGCGGTGTTTTCTTGAAGGTTTCTCTATGTATTGCAAAATTATTCCTTGTGAAGAGATTGTTGTTGAAGAATAATAAATAAATCCTCATCTGCTGCACCGGTTTTCCTGCATTAGGTTTTTCCGGGGACAATTGTCCAAAAATAACTGTGTTGATGTGATTGATTCTTGTGCTTGTATATATCACTGTTATTTTTCTCTATGCTATTATGTGATAATTGTAGTAGAATTTATTTTAATGTTTGCTGAAGGGTTTTGTAAACAACTTATTGTGAGAAATAAGTAGGAGAAATAAATCAGTTACTGCAGTAGAATTTCGTGTCAAAAATTTTAACATGGTATCAGTGCAGAGATCAAGCAACTGTAGTAAAGAATCTACTATGAGTCAGGAGCATGATGTTGGGGCATCAACTCAAAAGGACCCACATAGATCTCCAGAGGGAGAAGAGAGCACAAGGAACATGGATCATGATTATTCTATGTTAGCTTCCAGACTGGAAGAAGAAGTCGCTTGCTTAGCGAGTTCTGCATCCTTTGAGGTTTGGTATATAGATAGTGGAGCTTCCTAGCACATGACAGGAATACGAGAATGTTTTTTGAATTATCAAGAAGCAGGATGAACTTCTAGATCACCATGGAAAATAAGTCAAAATGTACCCCCGTAGGAAGAGGTACCTTAGTATTAAAAAAAAAGTGGGGGATCGACTACAAGCAACCAATGTGCTGCATGTGCCGGGATTGGGGATGAACTTACTCTTTGTATCTCAGCTTCAAAACAAGGGCTATGATGTTTTCTTCATTAAGGAGAAAGTATATGTCAAACATCCAAGTTGGAAAAAAAAGGCCCAGATTGGAGTCAGAAATAACAGGCTGTATAGATTACAACTAGAATCTCCATTTGCACTAATAGGCAACAGTGGGGAAAAAGATTTGAATGAACTATGGCACAGGAGGAAGGGACATTTACACCACGGGGCTCTAAGAATTCTCGGGAGAATAGTATCAGGAGTTCCAGAGTTGAGTACCGAACGAGATGATTTATGCAAGGGATGCGCACTAGGCAAGTACGCCAAAGCTGCATTTTCCAGAAGCAACAATAGGGCTGAGTGTTATTGGATTGATACACTCAGATATTTGTGGACCCATGTCCACAAGATCTCTTAGTGGTGCCGAGTACTTCGTCACCTTCATTGATGACCATTCTAGAAAGACTTGGATATACTTTCTAAAAACCAAGGATGAGGTTTTTGGTCGATTCAAAGAGTTCAAGGCTATAGTTGAGAATCTGATAGGAAAGAAGATAAAGATATTGCGCTTAGACACTGGTGGAGAATACATCGACAAGGACTACACTGATTTTTGCGCAAGGGAAGGCATCAGAAGAGAGTGGACAACCCCCTATAATCCAAAGCAGAATGGAGTAGCAGAAAGGAAGAACAGGACTGTTGTTGAACTAGCCAAGGCGATGTTGTATGATTAGGATATGCCCAAGTTTCTATGGGCAGAAGCATGCAACACGACAGTGTATGTCCAGAACAATACTCCTCACAGGGCATTAGGTAAGATTACTCTGGAGAGTGTCTTCATTGGTAAGAAAACTGAGGTGAGTCATTTCAGGATATTTGGGAGTTTCGCATACTACCATGTACCCGAAGAAAAAAGGAAGAAATTGGATCAGACTGCAGAGAAAGGATATTTTGTGGGATATAGTGAAAATGCTAAGGCATATAGAGTCTATCTTGCGGGGAATAGGAAGATCGTTATTCAACGGGATGTAAAGTTCATGGAGGACAAAGCTTTCAGAAAATCCCGAGAAATGCCTTTCGAAGAGCAGTCAAAGGATGATCCATTGGTCCAACCACCTCGTCCAACAAAAACTAGCAACAATATTTCTCCTAAAGGCAGAACTCTAGAGGTATCACAACAGGTAGAGTCTTAGGAAGAGGAGCAACAGATATATATACCCACTACTAGTGGTAGAACAAGTCGGGAACTTCGACATATACTACGAGATGCAGATAATTTCATCGGTGCGCCTAGGAACGAGAAAAGGGAGCGTAGACAACCAGACAGGTATCAAGCCTCAGTGGTTTAGGTTGGAGAACCCTCTAGTTTTCAGGAGGCTGTTCAACATCAAGTATGGGTAGATGCTATGGTGGAGGAATACAATTCCATATTTGACAATGATATCTGGGAAGTGGTACCTAGGCCTTAGGACAGGTCAGTTGTAGGTTCGAAATGGCTCTACAAAGTCAAATACGCTACAGATGGTAGTGTGGAAAAATACAAAGGCAAGTTTGTGGCTAAGGGGTATGCCTAGAAGGAAGGAATAAACTACGAAGAAACTTTCTCCCCATTAGGCAGGTACACTTCTATTAGATCTGTGATATCTGCAACACAAATGGGGTGGGAGATTCACTAGATGGATGTCAAGACGACGTTCTTGAACGTGGTGATAGAAGAAGAAGTATACATTGAACAACCAGAGGGTTTTGAGACACATGAGAAGAAATCTCATGTATGCAGGTTGAAGAAAGCTTTGTATGGGCTTAAACAAGCACTTAGAGCATGGTACGGTCAAATTGATGGCTACTTGTAAAAGATGGGATTCGTAAGAGTGACGCAGATCCTAATATCTACTATCTTGTTGTAGAGAATGAGCCTCTACTCCTTGTGTTATATGTGGATGATCTTTTCCTGACAGGCTCATCTAGGCTCATCAAAGATTGCAAGGAGAACCTAGCCACAAAATTCGACATGAAGGATTTGGGATGGATGCATTATTTCCTGGGGTTGGAAGTTTGGGAGTAGAAGGGTGAAATTTTCCTTGGACAAGGGAGATACGCTACAAATATTTTGAAAAGGTTCAGAATGCAGGATTGTAGACCTTTGGCTACTCCAATGATCATCAACTAGAAGAAGATTGATGCATTTGAAGATAAAGAAGTCGATCCCACCTTGTATAGGCAGCTCATAGGGTCCCTGATGTATCTGGTCAATACCAGGCCAGACATTTGTTACGTTGTCAACACCCTTAGTCAGTTCATGGTGGAACCAAAGAGGGTGCAATGGGCAGCAGCGAAGCATGTTCTTAAATATATACGAAGAACTTTCGAACATGGACTAATGTACACCCAAGGCAATGACATCGGCCTGAGTGGGTTCAATGATGCAGATTGGGCTGGAAGTTCAGTAGATCGGAAAGGTACCACTGAGTACTGTTTCAACATTGGATCAGGAATGACCTCCTGGTGTAGTAGGAAACAAAAATCTGTGGTTCTGAGCTTAGCTGAAGCTGAATATATGGCAGCTAGCACAACTTTGTGCGAAGCCATATGGTCTAGGAAATTGCTTGTGAATCTATTAAGGAGAAAGATGAAAGCGACCAATATTTTGTGTGATAATTAGCGTTGCATCAAGCTCTCTTAGAATCCAGCCTTTCATGATTGGCCGAAGCACATTGATATCAGGTGTCATTTCGTCAAAGACTGTGTCCAACAAGGGGCAGTACAGTTGAGGTACACCCCAATAGGAGAATAGGTGGCAAACATCCTCACTAAGAAGAACAAAGTTTGTTTATTTCAAGGAGAAGATGAGGATGGTGAAGAATCCGTTTCAGTAGCAGAAGCAGATAATATAAGGAGTTGCAGTGCAACAGTTAGCAGTGGCAGTGCTATGGGTAACATGATGCAGCACATTCAGAGGGAGTTGCAGTACAGATGTAGCAGTGACAGTTGCAGTGTCATGGGCAGCAATACAGGTTGCAGCGACGCAGTAGGTGAGGGGTAGTAGGCCGAGCATCAACAACGCAGAGGACCGATGCCGTGGATCAGTGTGATGCTTCTATTGGGAAGTATTGCTAGAACACATTCCTCGCTAAGAGGGAGTGTTGATTATGGGTAGCATCGGATGTGCTCTAGCTCCGAAATTTTGTGGAGGGGCTAGAACACATGAGATCTTCAAGAGCCAGAAATCATTTGGAGAAATTCCACCCGAATGAGGAGTTATTAAAATAATTAATATTTTTAATGGGTTCCTAGGTCTAAATTTAGGAAAATAAAAATATTAATGGGTATTAATAAAGATATGGGTGAGAAGCTTCTAAGAGACGAGGATCGAGTTTGTTTTAATCTTAGCCGTTGATTAGTGACTTAATCTCGGCCGTTGATTCATCAACATGAAAAGTATAAGAGAAGACTTGAGAGTCATTTGGAGATACACCGGGCAAATACTCAGTAACCCGAGGGAAATCGATTCTCATGGAGAAAGAGTTCAATTTTAGAGGGAGAGTTGTAGGGTGAAGGAAGAGGAGGGTTTCAACATCAGTCAGAGACTGAGGAGGAGGTGACGCAGTGTCTCAAAGAGACAACGCAGAAGGAGAGCTCTAAGAGACAGTGCAGGCAGGGATGAGATATCAAGCAGTTCTCACGCAAATGATGCAGGGGTGACACAATGAAAAATAAAGGGTCTCTTTGGTGTCAGAATTTCTCCTAGCTGAGGAGGAAAATTATCTCAGGTGTTTTCTTTAAGGTTTCTCTATGTACTGCAAAATTATTCCTTGTAAAGAGATTGTTGCTAAAGAATAATAAATAAACCCTCATCTGCTGCACTGGTTTTCCCGCATTGGGTTTTTCCAGGGACAATTGTCCAAAAATAACTATGTTGATATGATTGATTCTTGTGCTTGTATATCATTGTTATTTTTCTCTATGTTATTATGTGATAATTGCAGTAGAATTTATTTTAATGTTTGCTGAAGGGTTTTGTAAACAACTTATTGTGAGAAATAAGTAGGAGAAATAAATCAGTTAATGCAGTAGAATTTTGTGTCAGAAATTTTAATAGAAGGGACTACAAGGTTCTATTTGGGGATGATCTTAGTCAACAATAGTTCAGATCCCTGTCTAAGTTCGGATAGATGTTACAGTGACGCGAAAAGGAACAAAAGTTCGGATTTCAAGGGTTTGGTGTTGCACAAGAGGAAGGTCACTTGTGTGTAACAAGATCTCGTCATTGTTGCGAGGAAGAAGGACTCAGTGGTATCTCAAAGGGCAACAATATGTCTTTAGGATTTAGTGTTAATCTTGGAGGAGAAGTTTGATAACCTTGACAAACACAGTCATCACAATTGGGTGTCATCACGTATAATGCGAAATCTGAAGTAGAAGGAACCGAGAAAGAGTGAACGAGAAGATGGAAGAAGACGCATGTCTTGGTCTTTGAGAGGCTACTAGGTCAAGGGTCTTGGTCTTGGTATTCGTTAATTGGAATCTCTATAAGAAGAATTTGTGTGGGTTTTCCTCTCAAAGAGTGAGAGGTTTTGGACCTGGTTGATAGCCTACATGCCGTGTCTCTTGTCTATTTATGTTCATGCATTGGTTACTATTTGATGAAGAAGAACACTATTAATCTAATAAGAAGAAGATCCTAATCTATAGAAGTAAAAAGCATTCAGAAGCAGTGACTAATAGAAGGGAATTCACCTAATGCTAATGCCCTATATTTCTCAACATTGTGGACCCAGAGAGGGAAGATGATGAAATATGGCATGTAATGTGCGAAGCAGAGTGAAAAATGTGGAACAGAAAAATGGCTCCACGCTACCAAAATCGGGGTTTCCCAAGAAGTACCCATCCTAAAGCTGTAAGCCAGTAGGGGAGATCCTATAGGACTAGGGTTGAGGATTAATCCCCTAGTTAAGGTAAGGGAACACGACTACAATCAAAACCCTTCTTTCTTCCAAGTCACCCAAAAATCCATACCGACGTGTGCCCAGGAAAAACAAACATAAGCACTTGATTGCCTAATGAAAGTTCATACCTTTAAGATTGGATGGCCCACCTTCAAACATATGATCTCGATAGATGATTGAGGGGACATATGACTGGCTCAGGGAGTGGACGCTTCTGGCACGACATCGACTATGTTGGTCGCTGTCAAAAGGCTGTTGGATGCCGACTGACGACAAATCTAGGAGAAAAATTCTCCTATGGGGTCACCCACTGGTGGTGGGTAACACAACCCAGACAAATCTTTGAAGAATTCGGCCCTACTCCAGGATCAACATGACTACTCTGGCCTGTTGAGATCAGGGCACAAGTTCTTCAATGAATGAATAATTTGGAGAGACTCGAGCCTCCTTTTATACACAATGAGGCGGCTCAATACGGGGTCGACTTGCCCTTAAAGGCTGGGCTGACCAACATGAATAAATATTGAAAAGATTAAATAAAATCTAAGCCGACCTTATCCATACAAAATAAGTTGAATACTTGATGAAGCCCGACTTGACAACTAGTCTTTTTGAGATAGAATTGTAATAACCAAGATAAATAAAAAAATATATTCACATTTGCTTTGAATGCTAATCCAATTTTTTTCCAATAGAAGCGCTGCTCTTTAACATTCAATTTGGGGCTCCTTGACCTCATAATGGGGCTCCAACTTTGATGAGGCATATCTCCTCAACCATGAGGAGTTATGTGGTGTTCCACGTTGGAATTGGAATGACGAGGACAATCAAATGCTACTATCCTTGCTTGCAAAAGCATTGATCTTCCTTGCCATTTTCTTCATCAAAAGCGGGGCTTTATGACCACACCATAGGGGCGTGCTTCCTTCTTCCTTCTAGGGTTTCTTTACCATTGGGGCTTCTAATTAGTGCAATACATAGACGAATATTAAGAGCGTTAAAAGACCATTGTTTGCATCAATGACAACACCATTCAACAAGGATAAGGCCTAGGGAAAGAGTTGAATTGAAAGTTGTTCATCTTGCAACTCGCTAATTGACACTCTTAACTTAAAATAAGCCAAGAACACTTTTCACTACATTCGTCTTGCAACATTGTTTCTTGAAGCTTTCTTTCATTTGCTTCCCTATCTTGCAATGTTTACTTATTTTTGGGGGCAATTGTCATTTCTTCAAGTACACACATTTCATTTACAGGGCATCTTGTTCCAAATATTTGTTAGAAAATCAGAAAGGCAGAAATATTTTCTTTATATAGATAATTACTTGTGACTTTCTTTTCTTTATGTTCTTCTCTTATCCTTTAGTTCATCAAGCAATTAACAAAACCAATAGCACAAAGATCACAAACACTAGATATAAGCGGACAACCAGGGAAAAACCCCTATATGGGGGAAAACCTAGTCAACAACTCTTCCTTAATAACTTCTTGAGATAATCTAAGACACTTGACCTAGACACAAAGTTCCTCCACACCAAGTCAACCCTTTCTTCCTTCTTGCAGATGATAACCCTTAAGTAGCAACTTCGACCTTGCAGCAACAACTTCGACCCAACAACTGGCAACAACAACAACAACAACAACTTCGACTTGACAAGAGAGATTTCGATCTCCTAGAGGAATCCATACGAGAGAGAGATTGATAGCCCAAGATTTCGATCTTGCCTTTTTCTTCCTTCTCCAACTTCACACTCTTTTAGCCTTCTTTTCCTACTTCACGCTTTTCCAACTCTTTCTTCTGGATATCGAACTTGTGTGTGAGAGAGTGAGTGTTCCAAATGAAGTCGAACTGCTTGTATATATAGGCTTCTAATGAGGTCGAATTACCCAGATTCAGGCTGACTTGATCTCCTTGAGGGTGACTTGGAGTGGAGGGGACAAATAACCTATTTGGCTCAATATTAATTCTTTTTACATGATTCAAAAGCCCAAGAAGGGTCTCTTAAAATGGACAATGACTCTAATGACTCAGAATAAATCCTGGAAGTCCTCAATGGGGACTTTGACCTAAAACATGATGACCCAAGCATGAAACCGATGCTTTAATAAGTCATAATACTAATAATAATTTTTTTTCATAAGTACATTTCATTGTGACTCAAATACAATTATGAAGACTGAACCTAAGACTGAACCTTGTTACATTCTTCAACACTTCCTTTTATCTAGGGAGGTATTCATAATAACAAGTACAAGGAACATCTCAAAACATATGAGCTATGAAGAGTTTAGGCATCGCAATGCCATGGACTAGATTCCTGACCAAGACAATCTATCCAAGGTCCTCCAGTAGTTTAAGAACTCATGTTACCATGAACTTGATTCTTGACCAGGGAAATCTATTCGAGTGGGACTAAGATGGACTAAAGCATTCAACCTTTCTAGGTACCATCAGGGTTACTTGTTAACCATGAACCCAGGGATCTAGGTGCGTATCTGAGGTTAGAGCTCTATGATCAATGTCACTCTCTCGACTTCGGGATCCAGACATCAACACAAAGTGCCGACCAGATGTCCTCCCAGTCAATGTGTCTTACACACAAATCCTCAACACTTTCGATTATTCCAATCGGTAGCAAATCTCTCCCGATCAAACAGATTGTTAACAAATCGCTCCCGATCAAACTGATCAGTAACCAACATGTAAAACATGCTATCAAGCCTTTGAGAGATTTACCAGTACAAACACAACCACAATTAGTAACAAAGTTTCAAACGTACATAAGTAAACATAAACCTCCGAGGTCTTTCAGACAACTTGATGTTGCTTTTCAATTTATCATAGTAGGGCTTTCAAACGAATGTTAAAGGTAGATAGCTCAATCATACATCTTCCTTTCCTACTTCACAGGCAACAACATATTCTACAATTAGATCTTGCTTTCCTTATTTCAACAGCCCCTCAAAATGCATTCTCCAATTTCTTCTTTCAAGGTATCTATTATGACCATAATATGCCCTCCCTCTTAACTTAGGGAGATCAACTTCTTCTTATGGCATTAGAGAATCTTTCATGGGTTGCATCCTTTTTATCAAAGTCATTTTAATCATCATCATTCAGGTCACTTCCTTCATCATGCTTATCATATCAACTTTACTTACGAATATCTTCACCATTTTGAAGATTATGTACTTGCACAACTTTGATAGCAAGTACAACCAAATCCATAGAAGCATAAAGTTAACCATATTTGAATCACATAATAATGGAAGCATTAGACTTTTGACACTAGATACCTAACCTTAGTTAGGTTCATAATCAACAAGAGACACATACTTCAACTTCTTGCCCGAGTTTTGTTACAAACCCTAAATCACATCAGTAGCTTAGACAACATATCAATCTCATTGTATCTAGGGCCGCAATATCTCTTTCAATGATATGACAAATTCTTTTATAATATATAGCAAAACCTAGAAACAATTCAAACAAGTATAATTCAACAATGCATCTAACAACTTTCTAAATTCATATGTTAGATTTCTACTAGGGTTTAGTGCAAGATCCTAGATTTCATACATGAGCCATTAAGCTTCAACAAACAAAACCAATCACAACTCAATTTCAGATTTCAACAATGTTTCATAAATCTCAGATTATCATACTATCATCATATATTAGAGAATTGAACTTCTACTAAAGTTTAGTTACAAAACCCTAGAATTCACAAACACTATCATCCTAGAGTATCAAACTTTGACTAGGGCTTAGTTCCAAACCCTAGAACTTGTGACCATCAACAATTAGGTCAACACATATATTTAGGATTCTGTCATCATGCACAAGCATATCATAACAACATATGTTGGTCAAACCCAATGACACAAACACATTCAAATATCTTAACATATTTGATTAAATGGACAAACATATACCTAGGGTTTCATTCCTAGAACATTATCTAAAATAAGGGTCTTGCTCATAAAGCCTACCAAACCTAGGGTTTCAACAACAAACCCTAATTTATCAATACTTCAAAGGTTTGGGATTTCAGACATCGCCATTCAACCCTAACATGTTAGGGTTTTCATAACCATACCAAAACCCAAACATGACATCATCAAAGCATCAAACATTTTCTTTAGACTTCATCAATAACCCTAAGTAGGCTAGGGTTTCACACATTATCATCGACATACCCTTAAGTTAGGGTTTTTTACAAAGAACCTTTTTAGGGTTCCACAGGAATATCAAATATATGAGGAGGGTAGATTTATCTAATGATGAATCACCCAATCAAGAATCTTTATGATTCAAGAGAGCTAGACACAATAATGTTAGTAATGTAGAATAGTTTATCAAGAATGAATATAGTTTTATCATGAAGAGAGCAAAACTTATAGTCTAAGGCATACCTGTTGTTTAACAAAGCTTGTAATTCCAATGCTTTGTCTTGTGAGGCCTTCTTCCATAATCCATGAGTATTCAACAAGCTTTTCCTAAACAAGGAAAATATGAATAGAAATATGATTAGTATTTAATACAAACGAACTTAGATAAGTAAAGGAAACCAAAAAAGGTAATTCAAGGCGTAAGATACTTATCTTCGGAAGTTGGTGAGGGCTCCCTCCGAACTCGAGGGATACCTATAACCTTATAAAAACAATTCAATAATGTTTTTCCAAAATGCGTTAAACCTACAAATACTAGAAATAAAAAATGAAACAACTAAATCTTAGAGTAAAGGAATTAGTAGTGTAGGTCCCTTATATCGAATTCTTCGGCTTTATTCTTCCTTGGAGATCCTTCTTCAACAACATTAGCTTGGTCCCTCTTCCTTTTCTTATTCTCCAGATTGTCAGGATAGTCACTTTTATAGTGACCCATTTTATGACATATGTAGCATTCTATTTTGGACATGTCTACCTTCGTTCTTGGCCCTTCTGACTTCTTGAAGTTTCCTTTCTTGTGATAAGCGAAGTATGCATTTGAAATTTTTTCTTCTTCATTCTTGGTTACTAAAGAGATTCTTATCTCTTCTTGGTTGCAGGCATTCCATAATTGTTCAAATGATGGAGTTTCTTTTCAGCAGTTGATTCCTAAAGCAAAAGCACTCCAAGTAGGTGGAAATCCTAATAATGTAGTAATCACTAGCTCTTTTTCAGGTACAATCTCATCCATAGCTTGAAGCTTATCTCTAATTCTAGCTATCCTTACAAAGAAGGAAGCCACAATATCATCTTTTGTCATTTTTGTGGTCCTTGGTTCATTCTTAAGGCTTTCTACTTGACCGATGTTGTTGATAGTGAACAATTTTGATAAGGCTTCATACATTTCTTGAGCATGGTCTATGTTGGAAATGTATGGGACAAGATTGTCCTTTATACCTTCTACCATTATTGTCATATCCATTATTTTTGACTCTCTAAACTTCATTTAATCTGCATCACTTGATCCTTTGGTAGGTTTCTTCACTTTTCCTCTGACCAAATCCAAGACTTTGTTCTTTTCAAGAATGAGATCAATTATTTTCTTCCATGCCCTGTAATTTGATTCTTCTTCTAATTTGTTCTCTCCCTTTATTGTGTTAGACATTGTCCTTAAAGGTAGTAAGTTTCTTTCACTATAAGATCTCATATGATCCCTTGCTCAAACTTTTGAGGTTTCTTAGACTCCTTTTAGTAGATCCTCAAACTGCGTTTCTCCTTCTTCACCTTAGCTCTGAAACCATGTTAGAAAACCAGAAAGGAATTTTTTCTTTTCTTTGAAAATAGGTGATCATTTTCAAAGAAAATTCCCCTCACCTTCCCCTCTTTTTACTAGCCCCAGCCTCTGTAGGTCACCTAGGGCATCACTTTTCTCACGATTTACCCATAGAAAAAATTCAATGTCTTGCCCACAACTGCATTGGTGTGTCTTCAAGGAGCCCTCCAAATTTCACAAAATTCGAATGGTGGGATCCTGAGATATTTCAAGCCCTAGCTTGAAGATTAATTCTTGCCCTTAGTTTCCCATTGGCTAGTGACCTTGTTGGGATCATAACATCAAATTATCAAAAGAAGATTCCTTCTTTGATCCCCTTCCTTTCCCTTAGATCAAGTACATCCTTGTTTGATGAACTCCATATTCTTGACTTAATTTCAAGTCCACTTGGCCCTTTGTGGTCCCGCAACTTATTGACTCCAATTCCACAAAGATCACCTAGAAGCCAAGCATCCATAAGGCCTTTTGAGACTAGGGGTTTCCTTAACAAGGCATACTCTCAAACCCTATCATCAAAATCCCTCTTAGCTCTTCCTAGAAAGCCCATCACCTTGCTTTTAAAGCAAGCAACCCATTTAATTGAGTTTCTCTCGCGAATAGGCTTAGGAATCACTTCCCTATCTGATCATTGACTATATATATTCTCGTGATTCCTCATATACCGGGACTCCTCCCATCGGTGAAAGTTTGTAAAGAGTAGGGAGCTTTAGCTGATGTGATAGTGGGCTATCCCTCCATTGTTGCCCTCTACCTAGTATTTGTTCTATAGGATCCCCTCCTAGGACCCCTACTAGTTTGAGTAGTAACAAAGTCTACGTCAAATGGATGTTAAGACTGCATTCTTGCATGGCTCACTTAAGGAGGAAGTCTACTTGGAACAACCTCAGGGGTTTGAAGTACAAGATAGGACACATGTCTACCGACTGAAGAAAGCCCTCTATGGGTTGAAGCAAGCCCTTAGGCTTGGTACAAAAGGATTCATAACCATCTTATGAAGCTTGGATTTACAAGAAGCTATGCTGATCCAAACCTATACTTCAAGGTTGAAAAGGACATGCCTCTTATTTTGGTCCTTTATGTTGATGACCCGTCTCTAACTGGTGTAGACCCTCTCATTTACCAATGCAAGAGGGAGTTGACTTCCAAATTCCAGATGAAGGACCTAGGACTAATGGATTACTTCCTAGGCCCGAAGGTCTGGCAAAAGGTGTTGATTTGTGGTAGCATTGGATGTGCTTTGGCCATGAAAATTGGTGGAGAGGCTAAAACACATGAGATCTCCAAGTCCCAGAAATGGTTTGGGGAAATTCTACTCGGTTAAGGAGATATTAAAATAATTAATATTTTTAATGGAGTTCCTAAGTCTAAACTTAGGAAAATAAAAATATTAGTGGGTATTAATATAAAACTGGGTTAGAAAGTTCTAAAGGACATGGATCAAGCCAAATCTAATCTTAGGCATTGATTAGAAATGTGATCTCGATCGCTGAAGACTCAACAGAAAAAGTATAAGAGGAGGCTTTTGTTAATCTAGTTGTCATTGATGTCAATATATTGAAGAAGGCAGGGACATGGTGGCAATCAATGAAGAAACCAAACGATGAAGAAGCCCAACACTCAAAGACACTTTGCCCTGTCTCCATTTCTGCACTATTAAATGATCATTCACATGAAATAATATTTTTTTCTATCTTAGAAAAGGAATTTCATCATGAGACCTGGACCATCTAAAAGGGCATAATTTTACTTTTCTAATGAGCTATTATGTGTCTCAAAATTCCAAATAACGAGAGAGAAATTGATTTCTAAAGATTAAATTAATTCTCTGCCTATTGCGCCGATCTGTATTAAGACATGTCTTGTTGGCTTGACCTAGAAGACGTGACTGTTCATTGTGAAGACGCAAAACGTGTATATATATAAGAGGTTAAACCTATGTTTCAAGAAAAAGATTTCGGTGAGAAAGACAATTAAGTAATTCAGACTGTAGTAGAAGTACAGGAAGGAGCACAAAGATCTGTTCACATCTCGTGAACAGTTAGAAGACAAGGGCATAAAAGAAACAACACCTTCTCAGATAAGCATGAAGAAGACAGTCTTTTGTTATGGTGACATAAAACATTGTTGAGGACTACACAGCAGCTCGGTGTTCATCCCTTAGCCTCCACGGACTGCACAGAAGCACGATGCTTATCTCTCAGCATCCACGGACTTGCATAGAAGCTTGAATTGCAGACTGTCTCATGATGTTTTGAAGCTTGGATTGCGCGCTGTCTTATGGTGTCATTGAAGGCTGGATTGCAGACTGTTTTATGATGCTTTTGAAGCTTGGATTGCAGACTGTCTTATGGTGTCTTTGAAGACTGAATTGCAGATTGCCTTATGGTGTTTTGACAACTGAATTATGGTAAATTGCGGATTGCCTTATGGTGTTTTGAAGACTGAATTATGGTAAATTACAGAGTGTTCTTATGTATGAAGATCTCCCCTTAATAACAACAACAAACATCCTAATGTACAGTGAAGTCAAGCAACCCTGAACTGAAGATAGCACAGAGGAGAATAGTGGAGCATTGAGCAGTAAAGAAGGATTGCCTTAATCAATGAAGCATCTCATGTAATTTCCATCTACATTCTTTATTAAAACTAAAGGATTGGTGTCCTTGGAGTTGGTGCTCCTAAACTCAAAGTCGGTGCCTTGGATGAGATAGGGTTGAAGCCCTAGAGGTCGGAGCCTCATCAAAAACCAAGTTGGTGCTTGGGAATTATTATCATACATTGTACTTATTTTTTTATACTCAATAAAATTATTCTTATATGTTTCTCTGATTAAATTGTGAAGAATCTAACTGGTATTAATAAAAATTGAAAGAAAATACTAATTCACCCCCCTCTTAGTGTTTCCAACAGCTTGAGGGTCAGTTGGAGATACACCAGAGTGATCAGTCAGTTCGATTTTCTAGAGCGGGATTTGCTAAAGAGAAATCGAACCAATGATCAGAGTTGCAGCGAGGGGCAATGAGTATGAGGCAGAGAGGCAGAGATAGTGCCAGAAGACCAACGTAGAAGTAGAGAGGCAGACATAGAGCCAGAAGGAGCCATGCAGAGGCCAGCAGTGACTGCACAAAAGCCAGAAGGGCCTGTGTCATCCACGCATAGGCTGTAGAAGTGACGCAGGGGGCTAGAGAGGCTGCGTAGAGCCTCAAAAGGTTGACGCAGAGGGTTTCAGGATGATGCAGAGGGTTTTAGGATGACGTAGAGGCTAGGAGGGCTGACGTAGTGCTTCGAATTGTGTTGGAGAGGGTTTCGTGGGGCAGACTTTGAGAATATTTGCTTCCGAAGAGAGGTATTATTGCCAGATTTTTTATCTCTGTCAGGTGAGCTAGTTTGGCACCTAATGTACCCAAGAAAAGTTGCTTAATAATAAAACCCTTAGAATTGCTGCACCGGTTTTCCAAGTTGGGTTTTTCCGGGGGCGATTGTCCAAAAATAACAGTGTTCCTTATGTGTTTGTCTATTTCTTTCAACTGTTGATCTATAGATGGTTGACACTGTATTGTGTTTATTTTAGTGTTTATATGGTTAAATAACTTGTTAGTAATTAAACAAGTAGGCGAAATAAACCAGAGAATACAGATAAAATTTCTAATGACGAATACTTAGAAATTTCAACATGGTATCAGAATGTTGCAGATCACAAGAGAGGTGAAGGCACCAGCTGAATCAGAGAATTTGCAGCAGAAACAACTGCCCTGAGTGACAGAAGTTGTTCCTAGGTAGAAAGCAACAGAGAAGGGTTGCATAGAGGGCTTTCGTCATCAGTTCGAGCTAGAGAGAGGCTAGTGTAGAGGCAGAAGAAGGCAGAAGAGGCTCACGAAGAGCAACATAGAGACCAGGAGGGTTGACGCAGTTGGCCAAGGGAGCAAATCAACCTTCTCGGGATTGCGCAGAGCCTAGAGGCTCAGTTGTTCAGTTGCTGGGGCATAGGAAGCTGTGGGCGGATTGTGGGGAGTGACACTGGTGGGGTGTCGTTGCTGCCGAGACAGAACAGTACCTAATGGGGCAAAACCAAGGTAGAGGGAGTCGCTACCTAGGCGGATAGCCAAGAAATCCAGATCAGTGTTGCAGGTGCATAGGAGATCGGAGAGGTGCGATTCAACGATTGGTAGGAGGATTTCCAAGAGGGAAATCGAGACTTAGAGGGAGTCTAGCAGAGAACTTCTAGGAGGGAAGTAAAGACTCAGAGGAGTTGGAAAGAACAGTAGAGAGATGGCCATGAATGGACTGACGAATCAGGACAGGCTGGACGGGGCATCCATCTTTGTCATCTGGAAGGCTAGGATCTTGTCCATTCTAGATAGACATCGCATCAAGGCCTTTGCCTTGAGAACCGTGGCTATCCCAGTCGGCCCAGCTGACAATGAAAAGTATGAGGATGCGATGGCCAAGGCGAAATACATAGTCCTTGATGGGGTCAAGGATCATGCGGTCCAGCATATTGTCGAGAAGAATACGACAAAAGAAATGTGGGACACCTTGACAACATTGTATCAGGGCACTTCCGTGCAGAGGAAGATGTTGCTGGAGAATCAACTTCGGTCTTATCAGATGCAGAAGGGGGAGCAGGTAGATCACTTCCTTAGCAAATTGAAGGAGATTCGGGACCAACTGACTTCCATAGGTGCCACGTCGGATCAAGAGTTAATGGTGAGGACCGCCCTGAACGCAGTCTCCGAGGAGTGGGAGACCGTTGTCCAAAGCATTTTGGGCAGAGAACATCTTCCAATTGGGAAGAACTGTGGGTAGCTCTTTGCCAAGAAGAGATCAGATGGCTGACCAAGACAGGAAGTAGCAACAAAGGAGCCCGAGTCAGGAAAGAGGAGGAAGAGGATGCATCTCTGGCATCTGCGGGGCAACAGGGGAAGAGGATAAAAAAGGACCTCTGCAAGATAAATGCTTCAACTGTGGGGAACTGGGCCATTATGCAACCTAGTGTCCGAGGAAGAAGAATAAGGGAGAGGCATGTGACTCCAAGGCAGCGCCAGCGAAGGCGGCGAAGGAGGTAGAGGATGACGACGATTGGGGCATGAGTGCTCATGTACCTCTAGAGAAGAGGTGGGGTGACATCGAGTTGTATTTAGGAGGACTATATGAGATGAGGGGCAAGATCCTTGAGGTACCCAAACTCTTGGATCATATTCGGCTACGGGAGCCTCGAAGTGACAGTAGTAGGATGGCGGATGTCGGTAGAAGCGGATGCAGATGAAGCGACATAGAGTGCTGGAGTGCAATAGTCCCAGGCAACACAGAGAGGGTTGCAATAGTGCAAGAGGCACAAAGGTTGCAGCAGTGCAGGAAGGCACATAGGTGTTTGCAGCAGTGCGAGAGGCACAAAGGTGTTGCAGCAGCGCAGAGGCAACAGAGGGAGCATAGGATAGCGGCGGGGAGAGTTTCAGCATCAAGATCGTTTCTAGCCTGACAAGGATGTCAGTAGTTGGGTGGATCAGTTACTTACGTCTCAGTAACTGAGTTGCAGTGCAGTGAGTTGCAGTGCAGCAGTAGCAGTGGTAGTGCTATGGGAAGCATGTGTTGATTTGGGCTAGCATCGGATGTATCTAGCCATGAAAATTGGTGGCGAGGCTATAGCACATGAGATCTCCAAGACCCAGAAATGGTTTGGGCAAATTCTAACCGGTTTGGGAGATATTAAAATAATTAATATTTTTAATGGAGTTCTTAAGTCTAAACTTAGGAAAAATAAAATAGTAATGCATATTAATATAAAAATGGGTTAGAAGGTTCCAAAAGTCATGGATCAAGCCAAATCTAATCTTAGCCGTTGATTAGAGATTTAATCTCAGTCGTTGAAGGACCAACAGGAAAATAAGAGGAGGCTTGAGGGTTAGTTGTAGAACACACCAGAGTGATCAGTCATTCGATTTGCTAGAGCGGGGTTGCTAAGCAAAGTCGAATTCGTGATCAGTAGCGAGGGGCAGTGAGTACCGGACAGAGAGGCAAAGATAGTGGCGAGAGACCAGCGCAGAGGTGGAGAGCAAAAAGCAGCAGCAAGAGCAAGCCACACAGATCCTAACAGAGACAACGTAGAGGCCAGAGGGCCTGCGTCATCCACGCAGAGGGCACTAGGAGTGACACAGAGGGTCCCAGACGCTGCACAGTGCCTTAGAGGGCTGACGCAGAGGGTTCTAAGGCTGACGTAGAGCAGCAAGAGGCTGACGCAGTGCTTCAGAGTTGCTGGAGAGGGTTTCGTGGGACAGGTTTTCTGAATACTTGTTTTCGAATAGAGAGGTATTACTGCTGGTTGTTTTTCTCTATTAGGTGAGCCAGTTTGGCACCCAATTGTACTCAAGGAAATATTGAATAATAATAAACCCTCAGAATAGCTGCGCTAGTTTTCTTGCATTGGGTTTCTCTGGGGATGGTTGTCCAAAAATAACAATGTCACTTGTGTGTTTGTTTTCTTTCAGCTGTTGATCTATAGATGTTGGGACTATATTGTGTTTCTTTCGTTATTTATATGTTTTAAATAATTTGTTTAGAGTTAATAAGTAGAAGAAATAAACCAGAAGAATACAGATTAAATTTCTAATGGATATACTTAGAAATTTCAACATGGTATCAAGTGTGGTTGCAGATCACAGGAGAGATGAAGGCATTAGCTAAGCAGAGCATTTGCAGCAGAATCAGTTGCCCCGAGCGACAGAAGCTGATCCTTACAGAAGCGATAGAAGAAGGGTTGACGCAGAGGGACTGCGTCATCAGTTCGGGCCAGAGAGAGGCTAGCGCAGAGGTTGAGGAGGGTAGAAAGAGGCACACACAAAGACCAGTGGGGTTGACGCA
Source organism: Pinus taeda (assembly GCA_000404065.3). NCBI lineage: Eukaryota > Viridiplantae > Streptophyta > Pinopsida > Pinales > Pinaceae > Pinus > Pinus taeda. Next base: position 126,032 of record APFE031289933.1, read on the forward strand.
GTTGGTTGAGGGCGCTGTTTTGCGAGTGCCAGGATTGCGCAGAGCCTAGAGGTTCAGTCCTTCAGTTGCTGGGGCATAGGAAGCTGTGGGCAATTAGCGGTAGCAAAGTTGGTGGGGTACTGTGGGCAGAATAGTACCTAACAGGGCAAAACCAAGGTAGAGGGAGTTGCTACCGAGGCAGATTTCTAGCCAAGGAATCCGGATCAGTGTTGCAGGTGCATAGAAGATCGTAGAGGTGCAACTTGACGATTGGCAGGAGGATTTCCAGAAGGGAAATCGTGACTTAGAGGGAGTCCAACAGAGAACTTCCAGGCTGGAAGTAGAGAGACTTGATAGGAGTCAAAGAGAGAACATATGGAGGGAAGTAGAGAGACTTAGAGGAGTCGACAAAAGAGCAGAGAGATAGCCATGAATGGGCTGAGGGATCAGGACAGGCTGGACGGGGTGTCCAGCTTTGTGGCCTTCGCCTTGAGAACAATGGCGATCCCAGTTGACCCGACTGAAAATGAAAAGTTCGAGGAGGCAATGGCTAGGGCAAAGTGCATCATCCTTGTTGGGGTCAAGAATCATGTGGTCCAACATATTGTCGAGAAGGAGACGACAAAGGAAATGTGGGACGCCCTGAACAAATTGTACCAGCATACTTCCTTGCAGAGGAAGATGTTACTTGAGAATCAACTGTGGTCATAGCAGATGTAGAAGGGGGAGCTGATAGATAACTTCCTAGGTCGGTTGAAGGAGATCTGGGACCAACTGACTTCCATAGAGGCCACACCGCATGAAGAGATGTTGGTAGGGACCGCGCTTAACGCAGTCTCCAAGGAGTAGGAGACATTTGTCCAGAGCATACTGGGTAGGGCAAATCTTTTAGATTGGGAAGAATTGTGGGCTGCTCTTCACCAAGAGGAGATCAAGCAGTTGAGCAAGACAGGAAGTAGTTGCAAAGGAGTCCGGATCAAGAATGAAGAGGAAGAGGATGCAACAGTGGCATCTACGAGAAAGTAGGAGAAGAGGAAGAAGAAGGACCTCTCCAAGGTCAAGTGCTTCCACTGTGGGGAACTGGGTCATTATGTGAACTAGTGTTTGAGGAAGAAGAACAAGGGAGAGGCGTCTGACTCAAAGGCAACGCCAATGAAGGCGGAGAAGGAGGTCGAGGAGGATGACGATTGTGCTATGAGTGCTCATGTACCTTTAGAGAAGAGGTGGGGAGATATCAAGCTATAGTCAGGAAGATTACAAGTGATGAGGGGCAGGATCCTTGAGGTACACAACCTCTTGGATTATACCTTGCTACAGGAGCCCCAAAGAGAGAGTAGTAGGATTGGCGGATGTGGGTAGAGACAGATGCGAATAAAGCGGCAGAGGGTGCTACAGTGCAGGAGTCCCCAGGCAGCGCGAGGCTAGCAGGCTATAGCAGTGCGAGAGGCACAAAGAGTGTTGCAACGGTGCAGGATGGCACAAAGAGGTTTGTAGCGGTGTGAGATTTAGGGAGTTGTTGTAGTAGCACATAGGTCAGTAGAGGGAGCACTTGTTAGCGGCAGTGGGAGCTTCAACATCGGGAGTGTTTCTAGCCTGACATGGATGTCAAAAGTTGGGAGGATCAGTTACTTACTTCTCAGTAATTTAGTTGCAGTGTTGTAGCAGTATGCAGTAGCACGATGCAACATGATGAGGGGGATGCAATGCAGATGCAGTGTTGAGAGGATGGACCAGCAACAACACGGATGCAGAGGGAGCTGTAGTACAGATGCAACAATCGCAGTGGCAGGGCCATGGGTAGTAGTACAAGATGCAACAGTGCAGAGGATGTTGGGTGGGGAGGCCTAGCATCAACACAGGTATTGGTGCCATATAATCAGAGTGATGCTTAGTGTGGAGTATTACTAGAGCACAATCCTCGCTAAGAGGGAGTCTTGATTTGGGGTAGCATCGGATGTGCTCTAGCCATGAAAATTGGTGGAGAGGCTATAGCACATGAGATCTCCAAGACCTAGAAATGGTTTGGGCAGATTCTAACCGGTTTGGGAGATATTAAAATATTTAATATTTTTAATGCAGTTCCTAAGTCTAAACTTAGGAAAAATAAAATATTAATGGGTATTAATATAAAACTGGGTTAGAAGGTTCCAAAAGTCATGGATCAAGCCAAATCTAATCTTAGTTGTTGATTAGAGATTTAATCTCGGCCATTGAAGGACCAACACGAAAAGTATAAGGGGAGGCTTGAGGATCAGTTGGAGAACACACCGGAGTGATCAATCATTGAATTTGCTAGAGCGAGGTTGCTAAGCAAAGCCGAATCAATGATCAACAGCTAGGGGCAGTGAGTACTGGACAAAGAGACAGAGATAGTGGCGAGAGACCAATGCAGAGGCAGAGAGTGAGAAGCAACAGCCAGAGCAAGCCATGTAGAGCCCAGCAGAGACAACGCAGAGGCCAGAGGGCATGCGTCATCCATGCAGAGGGCAGCAGGAATGACACAAAGGGTCCTAGAGGCTACGTAGTGCCTCAGAGGGCTGACGCAAAGGGTTCTGAGGTCGATGCTGAGCAGTAGGAGGCTGACGCAGTGCTTCAGAGTCGCTGGAGAGGGTTTCGTGTGACAGGTTTTCTGAATACCTGTTTCCAAATAGAGAGGTATTACCAGTGTTCCACGGGAACGTGTCCCCCATTGTCATGCCCCCAACCCTTGCTGTCTTCCAACCGTGCCGGCGGGGTGTGGCACCACCCCACTTTTTCTTTTTAACGATACTCAAGTGTGAGGACTACGCCTAATTCACAACCGGAACTTAGCTTGTGTTTCTCAACTAAGTTAAAATGCATTAATCCTTTATATCAATGATGGCCCATACTTAATCATTATCAACAACAATATAAACAAGAATTGCAACGATATAAAGGGAGGGGCAACTCCCGAAAAGTCTGCCTGAATATATATAAAATATCAGAATTTTACAATATTACATCCGACTAGTGTGCTTGCAGAATCAAGCCAACACTTAGTCTCTTTTTACAAGATATGAGAATCTGCAACAATTCCACATGAGCGGGTGCCTTCGACCGGCCACCAAGACGCTTAAGAAACCTGCACAATTCTGCACAATGTCCGCCCATCGCATTCCCACCATCTACCACTTAACCGATCTGCGCCCTCCACTATAGCGCATGAGCTATGCGCTCATGCTGCGCAAATCCTTGTGCGTAGACCGAATGCGCACTAAGATATGCGAGCTCACCGAATTGTTTGATCGGATGATTCGATTGCCAAAGTCCATCCGCTCGGACTGTACATATAGGGGAGGTAACGTGGTGTTTGGTTGGGCGTAGCCCCATGGCCGACGCCACAACCATCTCCACACGAAACCCCAACTTCCGTTTGCTTATAGTCAGCCAGCAACTTAACTTACGCCACCATCCATGGCGTATAAGCCTTGCGGCCATGTCATAATGTGTGCGCTATTATACTTCGCACTGCCCGTGTTATATCGTGTGTGCTGTTATACTTCGCACTTGCCCGCAGTTCGTGCTATCCGCAACTGTCCGCTGTCCGTCGTGCTGTTCGGATAAACGCTGTTCCATCGTGCTGTCGCCCGCTCACTTGGCTGCCCGTGCACGCCCACCCTTCGTGCGCGCCCACACTTCGCATCACGCGTTTGTTGTTTTGCCATGGCGGGCGGGTCGTCCTGCCCACGCTTGTTCGTTTCGCCCGACGGGCGGGTGGCGTTCACCCGTGCCCGTTCAACCATGCCAACGCGTCGTTGTTACTACCGCCCAACCGTTCGTTCCACCGTGCGCCCGTGCCTACGCCCGCCCGGTCATCCGTCTCGTCCTGCGCTCATCCACAATGTCTCCGCCCGGTCGCTCGACCCACCGTGCACGCCCGCCTACGCGCGCCCACCCGGTTGCCGACTCACCGTGCGCGCCCGCCCGGGTCGCCCAACGCGTACCCGGGGCGCCACAAATCATCGTGCGCCCGTCGCGTTTGCGATGACTTCCCGAGGGCGATACATCCTCCTCCACCTGAAGTCGTTTTCGTCCTCGACAACATCCCAACTCCAAGCATCCATCCTACCTCCACCAAGTGACTAAGTGCCACTAAGTCACCAATGTCCATGATCCTCGGCCAACTGCTACAATGTCTCCATGCTGCTGTCCATCATGAAAGGTTGATCCTTTCAATCATCAAGCTGCATCTCCACTGCAACAATGTGTCCTCTATCATGTCATCGATCATCAAGTGTCCAAAGAGAACACTTATCAAGTGTCGAGTAAAACACCTTCCTCCATCATGTGCTCATCTGCTATAAGACCTCCTCAACACAATATCTCCGTGTCGTTCCAAGTGCTCAACTGTCATGATACTCCTCCTAATGTCAACACATCTCTATACACTTCGCGACCCCATGTCTGAACTAGCCGGGTCATCAGTCCAACCATCACGCCCAAACAATGAGAGTGAACATCCCCATGTCATCATCAGTCGTTTCCCAAAAAATCTGTCACATCCTGAACTCCATCAGAATCGTCCATGCTCAGGTCCATGAAGTAACCTTCATCCATCTGCATCATGTCATGATACTTGATGCCAAGCCATCCCTGCATCATCATAACCTGCTCCAATGCTTAGAGGACTCATTGTCATGAGCAGCTAACAATGAACCCCATCTTCTTGTCAATCTAAGAAGATGTAGAGGGGTGAGAGCTTGTAGGCTCTCCCTCACTAATCAGTTCGATCCACCTATCAGGATCCTCAACCTCCAATCTCTGCATGTAGGTCACCCGGTCTTCACCTGGTCTCATGTATGGTTCATCCTCTTCATCCTCAATCACCTCTAGTGTTCTTGTCAAGTCCAAGATGCTATCTGAGAGTGACTTGATGACTAAGGATTGCTCAGTAAGTTTCGTCTCTGCCTTGGACAAACGCTTACACACATCCTCCATATCTCCATCACTCCTCACCTGCATAGTTGCCACTTCATGATTCAGCCTAGTGACCCCAAAGGTAGGCACACCTATGGGTACATCTTCCCTTCCATCATAGATGTACAACTTTTTCAAGTGTGGAACAATCATCGCATCGTATTGCTTCATAAATTCCATCCCAAGTACGGCCTCATAGTCATCAATCCTCACGATGGTGAAGTCCACCTTTCCGGTCCAATCACCAAGTGTAGTGTCCACTTTTTCAGCCACACCTAAGACTTCATTCGGTGGTGAGTTCACTGTCTTCATATGTGCCTTAATAGGTACATACTTCAGCCCAACTTTCCTTGCAGTATCTTCTCCCATGAAATTGTGAGAAGCCCCACTATCTACCATAGTGAGTATATCAGCATCTCCCACTTTCATTCGGACATACTCCAACTGATTCCTCTCGGGATCCTTCCGAGAGAGTACCTCTGTAGCAGCAGCAGTACTAAGTACCTGCATCATCCCAACAGAAGCACCTTCACCCTTTGAACTAGATTGTGCTATAGTAGCTAGCTTTGGTTTAGAGGGACAGTTCTTCACCGTATGTGGCCCTGCACAAATCCAACATTTCAAAGGTTTCTTTCCCTTCGAATCATCAGACTTCGAAGTTTCTTCCTTCTTCTTTTCTTTCTGCTTATCGGACTTCTTTTTCTTGTCATCAGAAGTCTCATCATAATGTTCAACCAGCCTATCAACCGCAGCAAAGGCTTCTTCAAGTGTCCTGATCCTTTGTCTCTTCACCTCATTGCGAGCCCAAGGTTTCAATCCAATAATGAAGTTGAATACCTTATCTTTCTCTGCCATGTCAGGTAACTCAAGGACAGCACTTGCAAATTCCCTTTGATAAGTCTGAAGGTTCTCGGTCTGCTTTATGAATTTAATCTTTGTCCTTGCTTCCCAAGTTTTGTCCTGAGGACTAAAATGGGCCTGCAAGGCTCCTTTCATGTCATCCCAAGAAGTAATGTCGGCAGCACTCCCGTTTGCAACCTGGTCCATTCTTCTTCTCCACCACATCTTGGCATCTTTTGTAAGGAATTGAGCTGCAACCTTGACTTTGGTCTCATCATCGGATAGACCCAATCTCTCCAAGTATTGCTCCATATCCCACAAGAAATTACCAAGTGTTTTTGCACTTCTTGTACCATCGAACGAATCTGGTTCCTTGACCTTGACATGAGACATTCCTCCACCTGAGCCATGCCTCACTGCCTTCTTCAACACCGCTATCTCGTCCCTGGCATCGTCAAGAGCTCTCTTCAAGTTCATGATCTCGGCTAGACCCTGGTCCCTTGAAGCTTCCACGTCCTTGACCTTATGTTCAAGTTGTGTACACATCAAGTCAGTGTACTCTTGCTGATTTCGGAGTTCATCAAGCTCTTCCTTTGTCTTCAAGAATGTCTTTTGCTCTTCTACAACAAGATCAAACTTCTCCCCAAAGTGAGCTTCCAAGAAATCCACCCTTTCTATAACCCTCTGCATCAAGTCAAAAGTATCCACAGGACTACGAGTAGACCCGACATGTGATTCAGCCATTGCTAATCTCCTTTGCCTTTGTAACCAGTTTCGACCATGCACCAGTTTCACCTGCAACCCAAGTCCTTGATGTCACACTTAGAGTGTTTCATCAACCTCTTTCCCTGCAAGAACCTGTCTCCACAGTCACTCCTCTGTTAACCCGGATATCTGCTTGATCCCACCTGTAATCAGTGTGTACGCTCTGATACCACCTGTCACGCCCCCAACCCTTGGTAGTCTTCCAACCGTGCTGGCGGGGTACGACACCACCCCACTTTTTCTTTTTAACAATACTCAAGTGTGAGGACTACGCCTAATTCACAACCGGAACTTAGCTTGTGTTTCTCAACTAAGTTAAAATGCATTAATGCTTTATATCAATGATGGCCCATACTTAATCATTATCAACAACAATATAAACAAGAATTGCAACGATATAAAGGGAGGGGCAACTCCCGAAAAGTCTGCCCGAATATATATAAAATATCAGAATTTTACAATATTACATCCGACTAGTGTGCTTGCAGAATCAAGCCAACACTTAGTCTCTTTTTACAAGATATGAGAATCTGCAACAATTCCACATGAGCGGGTGCTTTCGACCGGCCACCAAGACGCTCAAGAAACCTACACAATTCTGCACAATTCGTTCGCCCACCGCATTCCCACCATCTACCACTTAACCGATCTGCGCCCTCCACTATAGCGCATGAGCTATGCGCTCATGCTGCGCAAATCCTTGTGCGTAGACTGAATGCGCACTAAGATATGCGAGCTCACCGAATTGTTTGATCGGATGATTCGATTGCCAAAGTCCATCCGCTCGGACTGTACATACAGGGGAGGTAACGTGGTGTTTGGTTGGGCATAGCCCCATGGCCGCCGCCACAACCGTCTCCACACGAAACTCCAACTTCCGTTTGCTTATAGTCAGCCTGCAACTTAACTTACGCCACCATCCATGGCGTATAAGCCTTGCGGCCATGTCATAATGTGTGCGCTGTTATACTTCGCACTGCCCGTGTTATATCGTCTGCGCTGTTATACTTCGCACTTGCCCGCAGCTCGTGCTATCTGCAACTGTCTGCTGTCCGTCGTGCTGTTCGCATAACCGCTGTTCCATCGTGCTGTCGCCCGCTCGCTTGGCTGCCCGGCGTGCACGCCCGCCCTTCGTGCGCGTCCACACTTCGCATCACACGTTTGCTGTTTTGCCATGGCGGGCGGGTCGCCTTGCCCACGCCCGTTCGTTTCGCCCGACGGGCGGGTGGCGTTCACCCGCGCCCGTTCAACCATGCCAACGCGTCGTTGTTACTACCGCGACCGCTCGTTCCACCGTGCGCCCGTGCCTACGCCCGCCCGGTCATTCGTCTCGTCGTGGCGCTCATCCACAATGTCTCCGCCCGGTCGCCCGACCACCGTGCACGCCCGCCTACGCGCGCCCGCTCGGTTGCCGACTCGCCGTGCACGCCCGCCTGGGTCGCCCAACGCGTGCCCGGGGCGCCACAAACCATCGTGCGCCCGTCGCGTTTGCGATGACTTCCCGAGGGCGATACACCCATGGTCGGGTGCGCGCACCCCCGCACCCCACGCACTTGGATGGGGGGACGTCTGGGGAAACGTTTCCCCACGTCCCCCTTTTAGGGAGACGTGGGGAGACGTAAGGGGGGATGTTTCCCCAGTGTGGGGGATGCGAGTCCCCCCTCAAAATGGGCTATGCGTGCCCCCTTAAATTTTCTTGTAAACAATGATTTATGAAAGGGGAACCTAGTATTTCATCAGATTTCCCTACTAATGCTATGCAATTGATGGTAATGTTAAATTCTTAAAGTAAAAAGACGAAAATGAAAGATACTTGAAAGTATCTTTCATTTTCATTCTTTTACTTAAATTTTTAACATTACCATGAAATGACTCAGGATGTTTGAGAGTGGTTTCGACCCGATTGGATTTCATATGTAGAAAGTAGAATTTTAGATCTCATTCAGAATCCAGCAGACTTAAACAGTTTTTCAGGAATTCAGGATTTGATGGATTGCAATGTCTCCATTGCATTTTGTCATGTACAAGGGTATGGAATTAGTATTTAATCAAGAGCACCAAGCCCTCTGTGTACTTTAGAGTAACTTTTAGACTCATCACTCCACTGTTTTTGAGTTTAGTTATATCAATTTACTATTCCAGTCTTTAGATTTCAGTATCTATTATAGTCAATGTTTTAAAACTCCGACTCCGACTCTGACTTGGCCGAGCAATGACTCCGACTCCGACTCCGAAACGGTAATGACTTGGCCGACTCGTTTTCAATGACTCGGTCGTTGTAAAAAATACATTAAATACTTAGTTTTTTTATAAAAAAACATAATTTTGAAGATTTTAAACATAATTTTAGAGATTTTCATTCATGTTTCCAAACACACAGCATTATAATATAGATGGAAGACAACATATGATCAAAGTAGGCTCATGAACCAATCCATTATATAAATTAGTTGTGCCTTAGCATTGAGCTCTACGCTAGGAATATTTATGATGCATTTTACTTATCTACATTGTACAACATGGGGTCATCAAATCTCAACCCATACTAGATTCTCTTCACAGAAGCCAATTCACACAATAATACATGATTATTACATATTATATCCCAGGGGTCAAAACTATGATATTACACAAGGATGTTCTCAATATGTTCCCTATAAGAAGGGGTCATCCTAAGGACATCCCTCAACCCCGCAAGGGATGCCCAAGTGCCCCTTGCAGTGTCCATAAATGCATTTTTCATTTCTCATATCGGTGGAGCCTAGCTACGTTTCTAAAGCATCCTACCCCTTCAAAAACCCTAAAAATCTTCATTTTGCAAGTTTGAGCTTCCAAACGCAGCAACAAGTAACTAGTTATTTTGAGTTTGAAGAAGCATTTTGTAGTAAGCAGCAAAAAGGTATAAGCTTGGACCTGTGGAGGGATCTCGTTTGGAGCATGTCCAAGCTTGTTTTTTAGATTTCCTTTTGCATTTTCTGGTTTTCCGTTCAAGTTTCAACTCTTTAGTTTCATGTTCTCTTCAGGTTTCGCATTTTAGCTTTCAAATCCATCCTAAAAACTTATTATTGTTAAGAACTATGAACATATAAACTAGTATGTGTGTGTTATAGGCTATAAGTCAAGAATCAGTAAGATTATATGAAGATAGTCGTGTGAAAATCATTGATTAGAATCAAGTGTCAAGGGTCCTTGTGACTGGGCCGTTCCATAATGGAAACGGTCTGTTTCGGCCGAGTCAGCAATGACTCGGCCGAGTCATTGCTGACTCGGCCTTCCGAACCGAATCAACAACCGTTTCGTTGGGGAGGCCTCCGACCCGGATCAACCCGACCGAGTCAATGTTGACTCGACCGTTTTTTAAAACACTGATTATAGTCTATTTTGCGTAGTACTAATTAGATTCTAGAATGATGAATGATGAATTTTAATTTTAAAATAATTTAGAGTCTAGAATGATGAATTTAATTTTTAAATCAATGTACATTCTAGAATGGTGAATAATGAATGATGAATATGTATCAGAGGATTTCATTATTGAATCTCGTGGGCTACAGATGAATCATTTATGTATTAGTAAGGATGATGAGTATAGATCAATGTATTTCATTACTTAATTCAATTATGGATGTATCATTGTATTTATGCTTTCAATAATGAATATGAATTTGATATATATATATATATAAAATTATATACCCCGACGTCCCCCTGCCCCCCCTAAATTTCCCTAAAATTTGAGGGTACTCCCACACGCCCCCCTTGTGCGTCTCCCCGCACCCATGTCTCTCTATCCCAGAGTCTTGGTGCAACATTGGGTATTACTGTCGGTTGTTTTTGTCTGTCGGGTGAGCCAGTTTGGCACCCAATTGTACTCAAGGAAATATTGCATAATTATAAGCCCTCAGAATAGCTGCACCGGTTTTCCGCATTGGGTTTTTCTGGGGACGTTTGTCCAAAAATAACGGTGTCACTTGTGTGTTTGTTTTCTTTCAGTTGTTGATCTGTAGATGTTGAGACTGTATTATGTTTATTTCGTTATTTATATGTTTTAAATAACTTGTTTAGAATTGACAAGTAGAAGAAATAAACTAGAAGAATATAGATTAAATTTCTAATGGATAGACTTAGAAATTTCAACAACACAATGCAGCGTGATGAGAGAGAACTGCAGTGCAGATGCGGTGTTGGGAGAAAGGACCGAACAACATGAATGCAGAGGGAATTGCTGTATAGATGTAGCAGTGGCAATGGTAGGGCCATGGGCAGCAGTACAGGTTGGATCAGTGCAGAGGATGTTGGGCAGGAAGGTCTAGCATCAGCACAGGTACTAGTGCCGTATAACCAGGGTGATGCTCAGTGGTGGAGTATTACTAGAGCACATTCCTCACTAGGAGGGAGTGTTGATTTGGGGTGGCATCGGATGTGCTAGCCCTGAAAATTGGTGGAGAGTTTAAAACACATGAGATCTCCAATTCCCAGAAATGGTTTGGGGAAATTCTACCTAGTTAAGGAGATATTAAAATAATTAATATCTTTAATGGAGTTCCTAAGTGTAAACTTCGGAAAATAAAAATATTAATGGGTATTAATATAAAATTGGGTTAGAAGGTTCTAAAGGACATGGATCAAGCCAAATCTAATCTTAGCCATTGATTAGAAATGTAATCTCGACTGTTGAAGACTCAATAGAAAAAGTATAAGAGGAGGCTTGAGGGTCAGTTGGAGATACACTGGAGTGATTAGTTAGCTCGATTTTCTAGAGCGGGATTTGCTAAGAGAAGTCGAACTAGTGATCACAGTTGCAGCGAGGGGTAATGAATACGAGGCAGAGATAGTGCCGGAAGACCGACGTAGAAGCAAGGAGGCAGATGCAGAGCCAGAGGGAGCCACGCTGAGGCCAACATTGACTGCACAAAGGCCAGAAGGGCCTGCGTCATCCACGCAGAGGTTGCAGAAGTGATGCAGGGGGCTAAAGAGGCTGCACAGAGCCTCTGAAGCCTGACGTAGAGGGTTTCAGGCTGATGCAGGGGTTAGGAAGGCTGACGCAATGCTTCAGATTGTGCTGAAGAGGGTTTCGTGGGGCAGACTTTCAAAATATCTGCTTCTGAAGAGAGGTATTACTGCCAGATTTTTTTATCTCTGTTGGGTGAGTCAGTTTGGCACCCAATGTACTCAAGAAAAGTTGCTTAATAATAAAATCCTCAGAACTACTGCACCGGCTTTCCCATGTTGGTTTTTTCCGGGGACGATTGTCCAAAAATAACGGTGTCCCTTATGTGTTTGTCTATTTCATTCAAGTGTTGATTTGTAAATGGTTGAGATTGTATTTTGTTTATTTCAGTGTTTATATGGTTAAATAACTTGTTAGTAATTAAACAAGTAGGTGAAATAAACCAAAGAATACAAATAAAATTTCTAACGTTAATACTTAGAAATTTCAACAGAAGGCAGGCGAAATTTTCCTTTTTCAAGGAAAATACATTGTGAAGCTATTAGAACGATGTGGGATGGTGGAATACAAGTCTATGACTACTCCAATGGAACTAAACTTCAAGAAGCTATGTGGAAGTTCTGTTGGGCCCGAATTGGCAAATCCCTCTGAATATAGACAACTTGTGGGGGCCTTGATATTCTTGGTAAACTCCCATATGGACATATGTTTCGTTGTAAATACTTGAGTCAATATATGGTTGATCCTCATCACGTACATTGGGTTGTTGTAAAGAATCTCTTAAGATATCTTCGTGGTACTATCAACTATGGCTGAGATACACTATCAAGCATTTGAGGCTACATGGATATTTTGATGTTGATTGGGTTGACAATGTGGTGGATAGAAAGAGCACGTCAAGATTTCGCTTCTCAGTGGGCTTTTCTTCAATTTCTTGGTTGAGCAGGAAGCAAAAATCAGTTGCTCTAAGCACTGTCGAGGCCGAATATATTGCAGCTAGTATGGCCTATTGTGAAGCTGCGTGTTTGAGGAAGCTCTTTAGTGAGCTATTTGAGCACGTGCTAGATACCACCATTATCTATTGTGACATTTAGAGTGGGATTCTCCTTTCAGAGAATCCCGCGTTCCAAGACTACTCCAAGCATATTTATATTAGGTACCACTTTATTCGGGATATGGTACAACGGGGAGCAATAAGGCTCCAACACATCAGGATGGATGATCAAGTTGCGGACATCCTCACGAAGCCCTCGGGGAAGGTCAAGTTCTTAGCCTTCCGAGAGAGACTTGGAGTCAAGGAAGTACCCTCCCATGAGGGTCTCGCTTGAGTTGGACAATTGAGCTTTGGGAGCTCCTCGGGGCTTGGGGTACTTCTTGGAGCTATGTGCGACCATAGGGTGAGTGGTTCACCTTCCCCTATAGGTACGTTGTGTACAAGGTGAGTGGTTCACCTTCCCATGTGAATATATATTCCAATATTATATATATATAATATATATATATATATATATATATATATATATATATATATATTGGCAGATGACACATAGGGTGAGTCGTTTACCTTCCCCTATGATGGTTGACGTGTGTAGGGTGTGGTTCACCTTCTCCTGTGGTTTAACCAACATACATCCTACCCATGTAGTCCGAGACTTTTGGGAAGTTCCTCTCATCTAGCCAGTGAGTTGGGAAAAGAGGATAGGGACCATAGCACTACAGATAGACACATCGTGTACTACCGCACTCCCTATGACTAGGATGCATGATGTTCAACAACTTGATAGCTCAGGATCAAGTCAAATTGGGGTTCTACCCCTGGTTATGTGGACTGACTTTTGTTAGTGGATAGTGGCAGGCCTTGTGATTCATTCTCAATTGATTCTTCTTATTAACTATATCAATTTTCAGCAAAGTTGAGACGAGATGCGGAGATAGTACATGGTGACAAGATGGAATGGTGATCGATGGTCAGATATTGGCAGGTGGAATTCTCCCTAGTTGGGTGGCAGTGTTAAATTGTGCAACTAGGGCCAAATTCCACTTTGGACAACCCACTTGATGGAGATAATTATGGCATTGAATTCCTCTTTTCGAGATGACGAAAATTGACGTAAGGTTCGCTGAAATCAAACAAGGAGATATATGTTTTTGAAGTGAAGCCCACACATGGGCAATTTGTCAAGGTCGGCTTGGGGTTAAGTTGGCCAAATTGACCCTCCTCCAACATATATGAAAAAGAGTGACCTCAAACCTCATTTGGCACCGTCACAACTCATCATATCTTCTCTCTCCTCATTTGATTAGGTCGTACAAATTGCAGGCATCCTATTTCCCGCACACTTGCGGACTTCGGAATGCAGTTTGACTGGGCATTGACTTTATGTTTCTGCTGAGTATGACCAATGTTGATTGAGGCTTCTTTTGACCTATTTTGACTGTGATTTTTAAAGGAATAAATCTGTTTGGGCATGCCGCATTGAATGACACAAACCGAGGAATTTTGGGTTGTTTGACCTATGTTCACTGCAAGCTTGAATTTAGGTTGATCAAATTTGATTGCTGATTGGTTGATTGTTTTGTGTTGACTTAGACCAACAAGACAGGCTTAGTTCCTCTCTCCTTTGATTGAGTTGTTTTGGAAGAATTTGACTAGACTTTGACTATTGTTGACTTTTTGGTTAGGTTAAAATTTGATTGTTGTTGACTGAGGGCAAAATTGTAGATTTGATTGGGCTATTTTGGACAGTGATATTGGATCATCAAATTGTCAAGTCAATTTTGACTTTGACTTTTTTGTATCATTGTACTCTATCTCTCTCTGCTGAACATTTGATATTTATAATAAGAAGAATTGATCAAGGGTTTTTCCCTGGCTTGAGCCAAATTCTTGTGTTCTCTTGTCTTGGCTTGTCTTGTGCATTTATTATTTTTGTTATATCTACAATTACAGTTAATGTGATTGCGATTGGAAATTAAGTCGAATTTATCATTGAGCCAATAAAAGGACATTGAAGTAATTGTTGCAAGCATAGAACATACCATTGTTATCTATATTAAGACTTTGCTACAATGCTCTTGTTGTGTTATGCATTGTGAAATAAGGATTTGATCCAGAGAGAGAGAGTTGAAGGGACTTGAAGAAGATTGTGAGTGAGAGAGACTTGGAGAGTAAGAGCGAAACTTGGCAAGCCAAGGATTGATTTAGTGTTTTAGTGTTGATTTAGTTGAAGGGAAGGTTGTTGGAAATACTGAGAGAGGGGGTGAATCAATATTTCTTTTCAGTTGTTATTTTTACTAGTTAAGATCACGTATAATTAAAACATATAATGAACATTGATAGAATAATAATTTTATTAATCAATGATGAAGACTCCAATCCTCTTTACAATAAATTGATTACAATAATAATTAGGGCTCCAACCCTAGATGAAGACACCAATCTTCAATCCACTAGGCTCCAACCTGTACTTTGCCAAGCACTGACTTGGACTTCACAAGGCTCCAACCTCTAGGGCTCCAACCCTATTTTCCAAAGGCTCCAACCTTCTCACTTTGAGGCACCAACCTCTAGGGCTCCAACCCTATCTTCCCAAGGCTCCAACCTGGTCTTCTTGAGGACTCCTATCCTCTAGGGCTCCAATCCACAAATTCAGTTCATCAAGATAAGTTTAATGATTTTTTTACGGCTTCGAATATCTTCTGCAATGACCCTTGACAATATCTTCAGCTTCAACACTGCCCTCAAACGATCTCCAAAGCTCTTAGCTCGTCAATGACAACTTTGTCTTCTCAAAAGGTGTCACCACAACTCTTCATGTTACCCAAACAAGGATGTCCAAGGTCACCTCATGATGGTTTCAATGCATCATGGTCTCCAATAATGTCTTCAAGAATCCTTCTAAGTGTCTTCAATATGCTGTCCCAAGAATTGTCCATGACAATGAAGGCTTTTCCAAGGTATATTCCAAATCTTCATGAACACTTCACAAGTCAACAAGCCTTTACTAGTCTTCACAGGTCAGCAGGGCTTCAAAAGTCTTCACAAGTTCCACATACTTCAAATGTTTCAGGTCCAAGGAGGTAGTCTCAAGGAGCTTTATAACACCAATATTAAACCATAGATAGTTCCCAAGATTTGTAGTCTTTAGGTCTCTACTTCACAAGTTTGTCACTGTAGATTTCAACAGATGCCCAGTGGTTTACTTGAAATCTGCTCTAGGTGTGACAAACAACTTTGCCCTCAAATTTTTATCCAAAAGATGCAAAGTCCTCTAGATGTTAACTCCGAGCTTGAATAGGATTATCTGAGCCTTCAATCACATAAGACTATCCACAGATAACTGTCTATACACAGAAGCATATGAGCCTGTCCACAGGTGGCTGTCCGAGCCTTTCAAGGATAAATGTGCCTCCACAGGTCCACAGGTCCGAGGCTTGAGAGGTGACTGTTCACTGCTTTCTGACCACAAGTTCGGGTCACAGTTCAGCCTTCACACAAGACTGTGCTTACAGGTGTTTACTGCTGCAATCCGAGCTTCACAACAGTGTAACAAAGTCTTTACTGTTGACTGTCTGAGCCTCTGCACTAGTGTACTGATCTGAGGCAAAAATTCCAACCCTCTGCAATGCTACAGGTCCAAGGTATTTATTTTGAACCCCCAAACAAATGTGACTTAAACAGTGTTCTGAGCTTCTTAATCTGGACCTCTTCTTAACAGGTCTGAGCCAATTTATGAGACAGTTCTTAATGTTTTATCACTGTTCCGAAGTTTAGTATTGATCACAGAAGACTGTTCCTAATCCTTCACAAGACTGTGACTTCGGTCTTCCACAGATAGCTGCCTAATGTTTTTAGAAGCATCTCTCCACAGAATGTAGTCACTGTTCTGAGATCTTCTTCAGTTCTTAAATGATAACCCAATCACAAAAATTAGCCCAAACAGTGTTCTATGTCCTCAGCCTCCTTTCTTCTTCTGTCGTCTTTCTATGAATTCTTCACCGAAATTTGATCTTGGCTAGAACGAAGTGTTCGGACTGCAATATATACTGGTTTTGACTTATGATGAATATAGTATATACACGTCCCTTGGCCAAGGAACATGAGCCTACACAAGTCGGTTTAGGTTGGCTAGGATAAAATATATTATTTTATCTTAAAAAATCATTTTCTCCCAATCTAAGAAGAGTTAGAGGGTGTGTAATAGCTTGTTGGAAAGCTCTTGACCTCCTCTACAATCCGATGTCAATTCCACCCTTAGATAAGGTCATTTTATCACCAATAAAATAACATTTGTGAAGCTGTCATCATTATTTCATTTATGGCAACCTTTAGGATTCTATGTCTAGGGCTTCTTCATAGATTTTAGGTCTTCAAGCTTTTAGGATTATGGCATCTAAGGCTTCTTCATTAGAGCTCCAAATGTGACCTTCAACAATCATCCATGCCATTATTATCTTCATCAAGGACAAGGGCTAGGGTTCTTGTGTGTATTCTTCATTTATAAGGATTAGGGCATCTTCAAAGGTTAAGGCTTAGGGCATCCTATTTGCCAATCATTTATCCATGCATCATTAGATCATTCAAGATCATGCATTAGTATCTAGGGCTTCATTGTTCATCATGTAGATAAGGATATAGCTAGGGTTTGTCATTACGATTCAATCTCCATGCTTGGGGGACCCTCTTAGGGTTTGCATAATGAGGTTAAGGTTATTCATGTATCACAAGAATATTTGCCATCTCAACAATGCCATATTGACATCAATGACAACGTTGACCAACATAGGTTGATTCAAATGTTTGCATCTGCTGTTGCTACCAGTGATCTTCATGCTACAATGCTATGAATATAATTCATAACAAGTAAATAAATAAAATAAATGTAAATATTAAATAATCAAATATTGATTATGTTAAATGGTCATTAAGTTAAGTGAATATGTTAAATGGTCATTAAGTTAAGTGAAAGGGCATGTCTAAAAGACATGCCCAGTCACGAAAGGACACCTGCTTAGGTATATAAATGTGGGTGCTCATTGTAACATTCATCACTTGTACAATTTTTACATATTAATAAATTATTATTTCAAATACCTTTGTGTATTTCTACATTAAGCCAACAAGCTATCCGTTTTGATGCTTCAATGGTATCAGAGACATGGCGCACAATATATTCATGTGGGTCTTTGAATGTTGTTTGCCGCACAATGTGCCATTACGTTCACGTCCTGATTGCGTTGACCAGTTTAATAAAATTCAACAAGTATTTATGAGTTTAGAAAAATCATATGCAAAAGTTAAAGCATGTCGAAAGGAAAGCGATAACAAGAAAAATGATCTAGATAATGATTCCGATGAAGCTTATATAGATCAAGATGAGGATTTAGATAAACCTGATCTTGATGTGAATGAGGATGATCTAGATTAAGATAATGATTCTGGTATAGCTGATATAGATCAAGAAGATTATGATGTTGAAAATCTAAATGAAGTTGATCTTCATGTGGATGAGTATGATATAGATCTGATTGATGACTTTTTACAGGTTGAAAGCAAGGCAGCGGAAGCTCAAGAATCATTAGAGAAAGAATCACTTGGCCGTGTTGAAAGGGATGTTAGGTCTGAGTATCTGAGTCATTAACTGGGAGAGATTCAAAAGGATGTAGTACTGAGGCTTGGAAAAAACGTATCCATTGGGTTGGCTGACTGCCTACAGAAGAAATCACAGATTTTGTCAATGAAGCTGAGTGTGATCTACAAGCTTGTCGATAGTAAGAAGACATCATGGGAAATTGTTGGAGGAAGGAGCCAATGGCTTTCTTGTTAAAAAGATGGCAATTGAAGATGGTAATAAAGATAGAAGAGAAAGCGTAGAGGATAAGGATTGGGACTTAGTGGATAATTTCTTTGAAATAGAAAATGATGTCAATAAAAGCAATGTATTTGGTTCCAAACAGTCGGCAGCTGTGTACTTAGCTTCTACCCCTAAATAAGAAGCAACTATGGGGCTGAAGCTTCCTGGTGTTAATGAGGTGGAGGATGATGTTCAAAGGGCTCGTAAAATGCAAAGACATCTGAAATGAAGGAGGAATGAACACAAGAGAAAGAAGGCGGCTAATGATGATATTCAGTATGATACTGTGGGCACAACAACTCTGAATGGAATAAGTAATGTTGAACCCTTGTCAAAGATTGTGAATGGTGTCGAGTCTGGATTTTGTTGCATTACTGGTAGTCAAAATATGAAATTGACGCAAACATTACAAAACCCATATGAGTGTAGTAAAGTTGTGAGTCACATATCTACTATGGAATCAGTCCAAGAAATCCAAAAAGCATCTGCCCATCATACATTTGCTAAATGCTCTTCCTTGGTACCTTGTCTATCTGAAGATAATGGTCAGCCAAAGCCTAACATGTTGAAATGCTCTAGTGATTGTCAAGACTTTGAGTTTGCTAGCAAAAGGAATCGGACTATGATTATTGATAGTGATGATGATGCGTTGGATAATAGAAATGGGGTTCAGGGTTTTGCTGTGGCCAGTTAACTCATGCAATAGTTGATACTGAACATTTGGGAATTCCTCATGTCGATGAAGAGAATAATGGAAATATAGATTATAGCAGTTATATTGGATGCAGTGTAAATAATGCTGCACCAGTTGATATTGAAAATTTGGGGACTCCCCACGTTGACAAAGAGAATAATGCCAATATAGATTATAGCGGTTATGTAGGGTGTAGTGCAGATAATGCTGCAACAATTAATAACCCCAAAGAAAGCAGTGAGGGTGATGGAACTGTACCATTTAACTTATTTGAATTTTTAGAAAACCCTACTGAGCTTGGTGTTGATGTCGATATTGATTTCTTCAACCTACCAGCATTCGATGAATCGAATTTCACTAATAGTTATTTACCCACCACTGATACCCACAGCGTAAACTATGATAGTACCGATGCTGGATCATTTTCCTTAGACGATGAGTCGGGTATAGAAGGAAATTCTTTCCCTTGTTGAAATCATTATGGTTTTGTTAATTCTAACAATTATTATATTTCAAATTCCCACAACAATTATAATGTGAACTTTGTGAACAATAGTTTTGTTCCTGGTTCTGCAAACTGTGCCAATTATAATATCAGCCAAACGATGAAATATTATTGGGCTCCCGGTGCAAGTGCCATGAGTCCCAACTTCGCTCCTCCTACTAGGCCATCTTCCATGACCACAATGCCTTCAAATCATACCTTAATGCAAAATCTTCTTACTCAGGGCTTATGGAGCCATTTCCACGGGAGATCGCTGTCGTTGTACTGTGCAATGCACTGAAAGTTCTGGTCTACCATTTCTATAATTCCGACAACCCTCTTGTGGCTGCACTGATACCACACCGTTCACCTACGTCCGCATGGGTTATCCGTTGCAACAATTTTCGGTTTGTGTGACCTCCACGCAGATGCTGTCAGAAATCCGGTTCGAAAGGTCAACAAAGAACGTCACACCAATTCGTAAGTTAGAAAATTTAAATTCATTAATATGAACTATATTATATATTAATTTTAATATAGTTATATCTTAAATAAAAAAATAATAATATTAATTAAAACTATTTAATTAATTTATCTATATAAATATATATAATTTAAAAAAAAGGAAAAAATAGAGTTATTTAAAAAAAAGAGTGAAAAAAAGAAAAAGGAAAAAAAAATTAGAGTTATAAAAATAAAATAAAAATTTAGAGTCATTAAAAAAAAATTGATAACCCTGGATTCAAGACAGCGTTACCAAGCGAATTATACAGGTAGAGGTCACAATGGCGTTGAGTTACATATACCGAGATGACAATTGCAAACTGAAGGAAACTACCGACAATAAGCTTTGAAGACAAAGCTTTTGAAGGAAGGGGCTATGTTATGAATATAATTCATAACAAATAAATAAATAAAATAAATGTAAATATTAAATAATCAAATATTGATTATGTTAAATAGTTATTAAGTTAAGTGAAAAGGCATGTCTAAAAGACATGCCCAGTCACAAAAAGGACACCTGCTTAGGTATATAAATGCGGGTCCTCATTGTGAACATTCATCACTTGTACAATTTTTATATATTTAATAAATTATTATTTCAAATACCTTTGTATATTTTCTACATTAAGTCAACAAGCTGTTAGTTTTGATGCTTCAATGGTATTATTTAAAAAAAAAAATAGAGTTATTTAAAAATAAATAAATAAAAACAAAAAAAAAATTTAAGAGTAAAAAAAAAGAAAAAGAAAAAATTAGATTTATAATTTTTTTTTTAGAGTTATTAAAAAAAAAAAAAAATCGATAACCCTGGATTCAAGACAGTTTTACCAAGTGAATTATATAGGAGAGGTGCCAATGGCGTCGGGTTACATATACCGAGATGACAAATGCAAACTGAAGGAAACTGCTGACAATAAGCTTTGAGGACAAAGCTTTTGAAGAAAGGGGCTATGTTATGAATTTAATTCATAACAAGTAAATAAATAAAATAAATGTAAATATTAAAAATCAAATATTGATTATGTTAAATAGTCATTAAGTTAAGTGAAATGGCATGTCTAAAATACATGCCTAGTCACGAAAGGACACCTGCTTAGGTATATAAATGCGGGTTCTCATTGTAACATTCATCACTTGTACAATTTTTATATATTAATAAATTATTATTTCAAATACCTTTTTGTATTTTCTACATTAAGCCAACAAGCTATCAGTTTTGATGCTTCATACAACTTGTTCAGATTTGGGTGAGTTTAGTCATTCTCTTGATCTCTCATTATACTTTGTTTCTTTGTTGAACAATTGATATCTGACAGAAGAGGAATTTGGTTGGGTTTTCCCCTTGTGGGTTTTGCCCTGGTCATTGGACCTAAATAATCTATCTCATTTTGTTTTTGGTTTTCATCAATTTGTGCATTTGGTTTATGTTCTATCTACAATTGCTTAACTAATATTGCAACAGAAAGAAGTTTTTGAATAAGTGATTGTTTCATCATGAACATCAAAATTTCAACATAAATTTCCAACAACACCAAGTGGAGTTAAATATTTTCTCCACAATATCCCTGGTGTGGATTCAAGCAGAAGCAAATTCTATCCCCATAATGGAGGCTTCCCCTAAACTGACTGAGGAATTAACTTCCTTAGTTGCAGGCATTGTCAAAGTAGCAAGCTCTGCAACCTAAGTTGCAGGAAACGCAGGGGGAGGGGTCGTTTCCGTACGGAAACGAAACGGAAACGCGTTTCCACGCCGTACGGGCCCCGTTTCCCACAAAATAACACTTGTTTTTTAAATTTTTTTTTTCTAATTAATTTTTAATTTTTTTTAGGGTTTCTAATCACTTCTAGAAACCATTTCTAAAGTTATAAAATAGCAGTGCCTCTCATTCTCTCATCACACTATTCAGCAAGGAGTTTCTCTTGGAGATTGGCAGTTGTTTTAGTAGCTGGTGTTTTGAGCATTGAGCAAAGTAGATGTCAGCACCACCATCCACTGTTGAGCATTCTGCTGCTTCTATTTTTGATGAGGATTGTTATGATGAGGATTAGTCTTTTGTGACTTGTCTCTATAGTTCTTGCAGCCTTATAGTCTTTATTGTACTTGCAGCCTCATATACTAATATAAATAAAGGCTGATTTTGGATTTTCCAGTTCCTATATTTTTATTTTCATTATGTGATGACTCATGAGTAAATGTGATCATTTTGATGTAAATTTAATCTTAATGTTAAAATGTTTAAGTAAATGTATCATAATTCATTAATGCTTTATGATTGCACATATATATATTAATAATTTTTAAATGTTTTTAATAATATATAAATATATATAATATATATATATATATATATATATATATATATTCGCGTTTCCCCGTTTCCAAAATTTGGGGAGGTCGCGTTTCGTTTCGCTTCCGCGTTTCGTTTCGCTTCCCCGTTTCCCCATTTCGTGCAACTTAGTCTGCAACCCTTGCACCCTCTGAAGCCATCAACATAGGCTTTCAGTGAGAGCATTCAAGGATGAGTTGGCCCCGTGCTTTACAAATAAAACAAATGTTAGAGATATTTGAGTAATAAATCCACTTCAACACAGACCCTCAGGTTGGCTCAAAAAGGATTATGTTGTTCATCTCGAATGCTTGCCAAACCTATTGGTAAACAGAATCATGAATAGCCATAAGTCTGCTAGTTGTTGGAAACTCTAACTAGACAGGGTAATGAGATTGGATTTGATACTTTGGGTTAAAATTTACCACTAGGACTGCCAATAAGCAATCGGACCCACAATATTCTAGGTAGCACACTCTAGAACATGTTGGGCCATAACCTGATAGTTGAATAGAAAGAAAACATAATTGCTGCGAAGACCCCAATAAGGATTCAATAAAATTCCTTTGGCTTCCTATTTTAGAATGCACTAACAGTTAAAAGCTTCTCATCCAGCATATGGCCAAAAAAAAAAAATGCCCCATGGTTCTCCAAGTTTTGCTGTCTTTCAAAATATTCTTTGTTGCTGATCTAAGGGCTGATTGAATTTATGTCTTGTGCATCACTATTCTAAGAGCAATTTGTAACATTGCATGAACATATAAGTTCTTGTTTAAATGCTCATCTAACATTACATCATATATTTCGTATTAATTACTGATTGTTTTGCGACAGAAACAATAAGACTCTTTTCATATTGGCACAGTCATTTGCATGGCATCTTGTCATTGAATAATTTCATGTGTGCTTTGCATACCTTACCTTAGCTAGTTACTTTAGTTACCAGCCTTTTGTACTTGGGTTTCTGCTCTGATATGCTCTTTGGCATCTCTGTAGTAGTTTCTTTTGCACTTTCACATTGTATTTTAGTTCTTATATACTCTTTTAGTCCCTTCTACTTACTGTAGTCTCTTATAGTCATTTGTTGGACATTAAATAAACTTATCTTATCTGTGCAGTCTGTTGTGAGTTTGCAAGATTTTCAGCAAGCTGAACCAGATATTCTTGCACATTCTGCTTCAACAATTATAGCTCGTATTAATTCTTGTGGTAAAAAGACAAAAACTGCCCTTAAGTCACTCTGCAGGAAGATTAAAGGCATTGAAGTTGAGGTAGGAAAGGTTCAATCACTTTCTTTGGTATTTGAGAACAATCTACACGGGTATTTTTGATCAAATCTTATTTTCTATTTTATGTTAGACAGTGTGTTTATGAAACATTTTGTGGATTTGCAAATATTCTATCTAGAAAGACAACGACAGAGTAACGTCTTGAGTATAGAAGCCACCCATGTTGTAAGTTTGGAATGACAGAAATACTAGTTTGCTTGCATGTGACTTAAGTAAGAGGAATCGGCGGAATGACCACAAAATCAATCACGGCACTTGTGAAAACTCTTATTTAACACACACACACTCACGCAGAGTTAAATGGATAGAATGATCAACACCAATGACAAAAAGTGTTTTTTTTCTAATATGTGGAGGTTCAATGTACAGAACTGCTGGGAACACCTATTTATCCATTAATTATGGTTTCCTTATGAGTTTCTAACTAGGACTTTATAACTCCTTGTGAAGTAGCTCACAACCCAATTTATGGTATTTAACTAGGACTTTATAACTCCTTGTGACATAGTTCACAACCCAATATATGGTATTACATGAAGTAAATTTTCACGTCGCAATAATAAAAATAATTTCAAGATTCTATTGATCACATCTTATTTATTAATGTAAGAGACCATATAACAAAATGAACTTTATGAACATAATTCAAATATTTGAATTCAAGATTCTATTGATCACATCTTATTTATTGATGTAAGAGACCATATAACAAAAATAACTTCATGAACATAATTCACATATTTGAAGATGAAATAAGTTTTATTAGTGGTTTAGAGTTAGTAGTATCAAGAAAAAGAGATCTTAGGACTACAAAAGTTAAAATCTATTCACCTTGGCATGACTTTCTAGCTGTGATTTTGCTCTCAGAGCTGCCTAATGGGAAAATTTTTAAGGTTTATCTTTAAGAGCATAACGAGCTTTTAGGATTATAATGCTGCCTTGCCCAAGCTGCATTTACATGCTTTGATTTTATTATGGGAATTGCATAATCTATTATTACATATTACATATAAGAGAAACATTTCTTATAGGATCTTTGTTAAATTTTCTATGAGCCACATTGTTCTTTGCTTTAGATAATTGCATTTCATTATTTCAGATGACCCCATAACACTTAGCATCATTAGCAATTATATAGAAAGAACAATGATATCATAGCAGCAGAATATAAAAGACCACAAGAAGAAAAACATGCATAGAGAGGACACCGAGATTTGGTCAGAGACCAGGGCAAAACCTCACAAGGAGGAAAACCCATTGCAAATTCGTCTTCTTCTATTAGATTGTCATAGAAAGTTCAACAGAGAGATACAAAGTGCAAATATCATCATAAGGCTGCTCAGGACCTATACATGACCTGTTCACAACTACGTTTGTGTTGGACACCTAATCCTAAATGGGTTAGTGTGGAAGTCGAATGGACAAAAGCAGTCCAAGGGACCTTGGGATGTGAATCCCAACGGTCACATAATGTACTATATATGTATATCATTTGTTAATAAAAATTGTATTGCATGATTTATCTTTTTAATCTTTCTCGCTCCCCATGTGTGTTTAACATGGTATCAGAGCCATGATGTGTGGCCTGTTTTCTTTCTAAGGGTTCATCCTTTAGTTAAAAAAAATGAGATGTGGTTATTCCCTGAGCAACTGGTCTGAGCTGCCTTGAATAGCGCTGGCCTAGCCTTCATTACCTGCGCTCTGTCTGCCACACCTGCGCTGCCCTGACATATTTATGATTTTTCTGTATACGCTGTGAATCTGACATGTTATCAGATGCGTTTTCATAAAAACGTTGCTCCTCCTGTTGCTGCTACGCTGTCCTGACATATTTATGATTTTTCTGTATACGCTGTGAATCTGACATGTTATCAGATGTGTTTTCATAAAAAAAGCGTTGCTCCTCCTGTTACTGCTGCGCTGCCCTGACATATTTATGATTTTTCTGTATACGCTGTGAATCTGACATGTTATTAGATGCGTTTTCATAAAAACGTTGCTCCTCCGGTTACTGCTCCGTCAGCCTAATAGCACTGCTTCTCCTGCTGCTGCTCCGACAGTCTAATAACGCTGCTCTCTAGTGCTGCGTGGCGTTTTTCTCTGATTTACATAAAAGTTGCATTTTTCTATGAGCTCCTCCAAAGCAGGTGCTATAGCAGCAAGCTGATCCCTTAATGTGCCCGTTTGCCTGTCCACTCTGCTAAAGAATGAGCGTTCTCCAAGAGCAGAAGCGACATTTGCCAGTTTGGAATCAGCCTGTGCGAGTTGCAAATGAAGCTGAGCTTTAAGCTTGCTTGCTTCATCCACTTCCCTCTTGGCCCCGCAGGTTGTCTCGGACAGAATGGGATTCTGAATTCGCACAGACGACATTATAGATATAAATTCAATTCGTAAAACCTGTAGGCTGGGCCTGTTCAGTCCTCTGAGAAAAGAGTAGTTCAGCTAAACGAGAGGCGAGTGGCAGCGGTGAAGATATAAAGATATAAAGTCAAGGTTTGAACCCTCTCAGAATATGGTATCGCTGTCTGTATAACTGTCTATGAATTTGCCAATGTGAGAAAGGCTGTTTGTCTACGTTCTCTTCCTTGCGAGGCAACAGATTGTGTGGCCATTAAGCCAGGAGACCTCATACTTTGTTTTCGGGAAGGCAAGGAACAGTCTATCTATTTTGATGCCCATGTCTTGGATGTCCAACGAAAACGCCATGATGTACGGGGGTGTCGTTACAGGTTTTTAATTCAGGCTGAGGAAAGAGTGCCCTTGCGAAGAGTTTATCACCGTCCGGAGGGGTTATTTTCTTGGGAGTTTGCAGAAAATGTTTAACTAGTGAGATTCTCAGCATCCAGAAATGTTATTGTACATGCTTGAAGGATTAACATACTGAGTTGAACTCTTATATTGCCATATACTCCAGTAAGACCAGACGAAAAATTTGTACAGTCTTTGGCCCAATGACCATCCATTCCACACTTGTAGCAGCAAAGAGAAGGTCCAGTTCTTCCCGAATTACTCGGTGTGCTACCATTGTTAAAAGAGAAACCACGAGCCATAGATGGTGAAGGATTACTGGTTGAGTTCAATTCATCACACCACTTGAAGAACTTGCAAGGTCCTTCCTCCTGTTTCAAAGGACATCGAAAGAATTGACGGCCCAAATTTTTATCCGTCTTGGATATTCACATTATCTGGACCTGTATATTGATGAAGCCGGACGACTTGCCCCACGATGGCTAAACGAAGAATTTGAGAACTCTCTGCTACCATATGAAACTTGACGCGGTCAAACAGGCTAAATGCATGTCTGTAAGTAGCTGTGGCAAGGGTCGAAACTATTCCAACTACAGGTGCAGAAATGCAGTTAATTTCCTTTGTATAGGAAGGGGTAAGTGAGATATGTGTGTGGCCGGTATGGATATAGCTGATGTGGGCGTAAAAGAAGCCATTTAATCCTGGTTGTAATGATAGTATTATTTTAGCATTCTAAATTCCAGCTAAACGTAAAAGTCATTGGAATTCCATTTCACGGGAAATTTTGTACTATTTGAAATATTTATATGAATTAGGAAATCAGAGCAGATATGAGATTTTCGGCATTAATAGCAGCGAAATGGGTAGAGGCATATGAAAAATGGCAGTACAAATGTTACTAGCCATGATCACTTTGATTTTATCACAGTACAGTCGATGATGATGAAGATGATGATTATTGGCCCTTTTTTGATATCAATTTATTTCATTTCAGCCACTTTTTTGTAATAAGCGGATACACATGGTCTTGGTCTTGGGCATGCACATTCTTTTGTTATATTGCATTCATTCCTTGTGACTATATGTCGGTTTTGGGTTCTGTTAGCAGCTGCGAATTCGTGAGGCATTCCTTCCGAATTCACCTTCTTTGCGAGCAGAAGGTTGTATTGGTACAGTAAGCAAGGTTTCACAGTTGCTTTTCCTTGTCACTGTGTTCTTGTAGCAGTACACTATAACTCTGTCAATGGAACAATCACTTCACCTTTGATACAGTGTTTTAGCATTCAAGTGCAGTGATATCAGATACCCATATATTGTACTGATCATTATCAAATACACAATTTCAGTGATATCATCATAACATCAAATTTAAGGTCTTCAATAGTGACGTAGCTTCATCATCTTTTTTTTTTAGATGGATTGTAATTGGTGCTTGCTGGTTGCACACTGATCATTTGTTGCACATTTATAAAGGATATTGCTAGTGGGTGTTACTTTTCAGTTTTCAAGGTGTAGTTTTGACATTGAAGAAAAATGGCCAGAATCAGTAAAGTATTAGAGTTCATGAAAACTCTTATACAATTTACTGTTGATGACACATTACAAATCAGCAAAGGATCTCTCTCAGAAATTCAGACATGTCTACAAAACGCACAGGAAAAGATTGATTTTCTACAGCTTGAATCACAGCTTCAGCAAGAAGAACTATAGCAATGGCGTCATCATTCTGAACCTGTTTCTGTTCAGAAGATTGAAACAGACTCCCATAAACAGCAAGTCAATAATGTTACAGTTCATTCAGATTTAGTACCAAACAAAGCAACAAGGTTACATGCAGATGTAGAAGTTCAGTCTGCACTTCCCAAGCCCATCATCAGACCTTGGGAACAGCTTGTCCACAACAAGCACAGAACCGGTCTTGGATATGAGAAGGACTTGTCCTTTCATATTCCAGACTATGCCAAGCCCATTCAGTTTCAGAGTGCTGGTTTCATTCATGACAGTTCACCTGCTCCTCATGATAGTTCAACGTCAGTTGTTCTAGACTCTGCCCCTCTTCCACAACAACAACAACAACAGATCGTGAAATGCCAACACTGTGATCGAGTTGGCCATCTGAAAGATCACTGTTTTGATCTTCATCCATGTAAGCACTGCCATAAAACTAGTCATTCTTCACACAGATGCTTCAGCAACAAACATCCTGCAAGAACAAAGATTCATCTAGGATGGATCGCTTCTTGGCAATGGGCATCAATAGCCAAGAAGATATTCCAAACACATGTCAGAACTTGTTCCAGAATATTGAACAGTCTTGCAGTTGAGTTTTCTCCATCATCTCACCTTGTATTTGACAGGGGGGGAAATGATGGTCATCTACAAGCTTCAAAGCCACATCAAGCAAGCCTGAGCCACAACCTGCCACACCAGTTTCAGAGTTGTAGCCAGAGACAAAGATGCCTGTGAACATGCCTTTAGTGGGCAATCTGGGACACTTCCTCTAGCAGAAGACTTCAGCTTCTTACCAGTTTTGGAAGAGTTCCAGGGACAAAATTGAGAACACTTCCTCTAGCAGAAGACTCCAGCTTCGTGCCAGTTTTGGAAGAGTTCCAGGAATTGCATTAAGCATTCCAGAGTTGTTGGTCATCCTTAAACCATCACAGGTTGAGACTTCCCTTTTCAGGTTGAAGTTTTACCTTTTATGCGGGGTGAGACCTCCCTTTTACGGTTGAAGGTTTCCCTCTTTAAAACAATAGGATCACTTCCTCTAGCAGAAGACTTACAGATTCTTGCAAATTTTGGAAGAGTTCCGGGAACTGAACTAAGCGTTCCAGTGTTGGTGGCCATCCTCAAACCACCGCCCTTTTTTACCACATTTCATAGAGCACATTCAGCCTAGTGCTGCCATGCATTATTGCACATTTTGTATTACAGCTCTTTTCTTGGACTCATACATAACCCTTCGGATTAAGGGGGGGAATGTTGGACACCTAATCCTAAAGGGTTAGCGTGGAAGCCGAATGGGCAAAGAAGTCCAAGGGACCTTGGGATGTGAATCCCAACGGTCACCATATTGTACTATAAATGTACATCTTTTGTGAATAAAAATTGTATTACATGCTTTATCATTTATATTTGTTCTTGTTGTCCATGTCTGTTTAACAAGTAAGAAGGGTGATCTTTGTTGTTGTCTGTTTAAAACTCTGTAATATGACAATAGATCTTCAGAATGTCTCTGGTTGGTAATGTTTTAGGTTCAAAAATTTTATGATTCATTATATTTAGAGGTATATGCAGGTTGAGTTACAGAAAGTAGTGTATACATGCAAGTTGTCCTCATTGAAGTAGTGTATACATTCTGACATATGATTTTTGAGGTTGCAGTTGGTTCTGGTTTTTGATGCAGTGTTTTGGGTTCAGCTCTGTGTTCTGGTGAAAGTGATCTGACTATTCAGATTGATTGATTGTGTTGTTCTTCGGAGTTGATGAGTTTCAGTGATTGGTTGATACAGTTGTGTTTGATGATTGTATTGCAGTGATGATTGATGTGTATCAGGAGTATCCAATCTGAAAATTTATGAAACGTGGTCCTTCGAGAATGAGTGAATGTGATAGCCTTTTGTAAGTCGGTGCCTACGTACTGGTAATCATATAAGCTAGTACAAGAGCTAGGGGGTTGAAGCTCCCTTCCAATAGAAGCTGGAAAATGAGTGAAGGTTGTAGCCTTCAACAGGTAGATGCCCACTTACTGGAAAGAGTCTACACCAGTACAAAACTTGTAAACACTTTTTAATAAGAAGATTGAAGACTAAGACGACATCAGCAGTGGTTTTTCCCCACATTGGGTTTCCACCTAAAAAATCCTGGTGTTCATGTGTGCTGCTTATGTGTGTTGATTTATTATGTTCTTACTGAAGTTCAACAGACAATGAATTAGCTATTTTACAAGTTTATTATTTATATGATGGTTTCATTCATTATAGTCATGGACATATGCTGTTTGGTTTTATAAAATCGTGTATACAATTTGAAAAAGAAAATTATTATTATGAAAGTTTAAATACTAATTCACCCCCTCCCCCCTCTCAGTTTTTTTCCCAACATCCTATCCTCATTTTGTACGCAGTGAAAATTTCTAAAGCTCATCCATTTTCAGATTCTTCAAATTTCTTAATTCTTCTATGGTAGAGAGCTTGGCATCAAAATGCAAAGGAAGAGACCTCAAAATTTTTTGAACAATTGTTGTTTCTTTAACTTATTCAACAAATCCCTTGAGAGAATGAAACATTTCTTATACTCAAATAAAATAAGCAACAACATCTTCTTCATTATTTATTTTCAAGCTTTCAAATTATTTTGGAAATTCTAAAGCTTTTTCTTCTTTAATTTTTAATCTCCTTCATAGTTGCTTACATGCTTTTCCAACATCTATTTAGCTAATTCACACTGCATGAATTTAACAAATATGAATTTGACAAGCCACTTAAAATGAAGTTCATAGCTTTCACATTAGAGACATAACCCTTTCTCCCATATTGATTGGTTGGAGGAGAGGATGGGACCTTATATCCATTAGTAACAAACTCCCAAACTTCAACACCAATAGACATCAAGTGTGTTCTCATTCTTATCTTCCAAAAGAAAAAAAATTGTTCCATCAAAGAAAGGAATTTTGATTGATGCTTCTCAATTGGTCATGGACCCATGTAAGATCTTCTT
Source organism: Pinus taeda (assembly GCA_000404065.3). Taxonomy (NCBI): domain Eukaryota; kingdom Viridiplantae; phylum Streptophyta; class Pinopsida; order Pinales; family Pinaceae; genus Pinus; species Pinus taeda. The sequence goes on from APFE031289933.1 coordinate 157,124, forward strand.
CCAACTGGTAGATCATTCTTGAAGAAGCCTTATCTAATACCAATTGTTGGAATACTTGAGAGGCAGGGGAGGGGGGGGGGGTTGAATCAATATTTTGTTACTTTCGAAAAAAAATCACTTAGTTAATCTTGAAACTAAATTCACATCACATAATCAAACATCCACAATTGATGAACACAGATATTAAAGTGAAAAATCAAAATTTGAAGAACAAATACTTGAAAATATATATAAGTATTACAATCTCTTATGAGCACACCAATCCTCTATAAGCACCAACTTACCAAAATTGCAGGCTCCAACCTCTCAAGAATATGAGGACAACAATCCTCAGTAAGCACCAACTTATAGTAATTGTAGGCTCCAACCTGAATTCATCCTTTAATAAACTAGAACTTGGAATTCAAACTACACATAAACTTTTCCTTCAATATACCAAGACTTAACATTCAAACAACTATACTCAACCCTGAAAGTTGGCCTTCACAGGGACAAAACTCTGCCCTCAAATCAGAGATACAAATTGACCTTAAGACATGCCTGAAACTCAGTGTCTACAAGAACATAATTCGATCATCAAGACAATCTTGAAGCTCAACATGATCCTCATGAAATCTCAGCCTAATCGACCTCCAAAGGAACCTATACTCAACCCTAAAAAACAAACCTAAAAAAAATGAGAATCCATTCCCAATAACAATGCCAAAAACCCTTCAAAAGATGTGCCAAAACCATTCCATAAAAAGTTGCTTCAACTCGGCTTCACTTCACATCTTCTTGGTTTATGAGGTATGAAATTTAGACCTACTCCTTCACTCTCTTAAACACAAAACCGACTACTTGAGTTGAGTTGTTATAAATTCTCCTTCTCACACCTATTTATAGTGTGTTTGGATGCTAGGTAGGGTCAACTTGTCCACTGGCTAGGTCGATTGGTGCAACTAATAGAATGTATAGTGAATATTCAAAAATTCATTTCTCCTCAATCGTGAGGAGTTATGAGGTGTGCCATATATACTAAAACGGTCTCTCAATAAGCTTTTCAGAAATATATCCTATGCTCCCATTCAAGCTAGGTAATTGGAGTAAAAATTCCTTCAAATATAGGGTATCCAAATGGGCCCTACTTATACTTTAGTCAGGTCATCTTGAAAAAATATTTTATATCTCCTCATTCCTATGGAATTGGAGAGATTTCCATATACCATTGGAAAGGTCTTGGACTATGCTATTTGACTATGTAATTTCCTCTTTTATTTGGACAACCTTTGACATCAATAACAACCATTTTCAACATATGCACCTTTACTTGTTTACATTCCTGCATATTAAAACTTTGCAATGTTGTATCTACATACTTCCTCTGACTTAACTAGAGTTTCTTGTTTTCTTGATCCCTTTTAATTTCCATTCCCAAGATTAATTTGCAATGGATAGATCCTTCATGTCAAATTTAGAGGAAAAATAATTTTTCAATCCCTAGATGATTTCCCTATCATTTCCAATCAGCAACATATCATCCACATACAATATCAAATAAATAACATGATCAACAACTAAATTGAAATCATATGCGATGATCTACTTTATTAATTGTGAACAAAAATTCTAGTATATAAGTATCAAATTGTTGATACCACATCCTTGGATTGATTGCTTTAACCCATACATGGACTTTTTCATCCTGTATACTAGCTCTTTCTTTCCTTTCATAGCTAAGTCATCGCTTCATGTAGATAAAGAAGCAATCCCATGGCATCCATGAACTACCTCTATATTTACCTTGGATTAGAATACAATTGTAGTTCCTTAACCAAAACAAAAAAAACTATGGGAAAACCACCATGCACTAGAAAACCACTTTTATCAAGAACCGTGTGTCGAAATTTTCCAAAACTGGATACAAAAAACAACCCAATTTTTTAAAACTAGATACAAAAAACAACCTTTTTTTTTTTGCAGGGGCACTACCCTCAAACCCCCTGAACAAGAAGAGTTGTTGCCCCCCTACACATCCCACATATTACAACACATGGGGATAATCATGTAAGAATAAAACACATACCCAACAGATTAAGGATGCCCTTTATCACCCCTACTTTTTCTGATTATCGTAGAAGACCCATGTAGGACTTTCTTAGAGGAAAAAGTAAACATGTGCTTTCAAAGGGATCAAAATTAGTCGGTCATTATACCATTTCTATCAACTATTTTTGGATGGAATTTAATTGTTTTATGATGGATCTAGAAGAGATGCTTAGAACTTGGAGATTTTGGATTTATAATATTTTGCAACTAGAATAAAAAAATCAATGTGGGGTAAATCAAGTATCTTTTTCTCAGGGGTCGATGTTAAGAAAATAACATATCTTTTATTTTTTAATGTATTTCTTTATAGAATGGATAAAGCATCTCAAATTTTATAAATTAAGCCTATTGAATATGTCAAAATATATTGGGATGGGCTTGTACCAAAAGTAGAGAAAATGATTTATGTTTGGTGCAACAAGTGGTTATCGAGGGGTGGGGGGGTGGTAAACTTCTTCTAGCCAAGTCAATATTAGAAGCTATTCTAGTATATTGGATGTTTTAAGCTTTAATTTCAGAGGTTTTGAAGAAGATTGGAAGGATTAGCTTCAAATTACTCTAGTTAGGTGACTAAACATAGTAAGGCATAGCTTGGATAAAATGGAAAAACATAGCAATCCCCAAGGCTCTTTGTCGATGGTACTTAAAAATTTTCATCAATTCACAAGAGCTCTGACCCCAAAATATTGGTCAACATTAATCTTAGGAAAGGCCTTCAAAATCAAGTTGTTATTTTGATAACACATGGATCCTGATAATCTTGAAGATTGGATTAGGAAACTTATAAATAATTATCATGAAGCATCCATTATTTTGAAGGCACTTATATTGGAATTTCCTTTATTAGGTGGTGAAATTTTTGGAAGGTGGATAAGGAAAGATAATCTGATTTGGATAGTATCCATGGACTGGATGTGGTGAAAATTATAGGCTTCCATGTTTTTTGTTGAATCTTTTGCATACCAAGAGTTATTTCACTCTTAATATAGAGGGATATTCCAATCTCACATTCACATGAAGGCAAGAAAGGAAATTGGTAGTTGTGATTGGGTTATGGGGTGAAATGTGGGAATTTCTAAGTCTAACCCATTAGAAACCCTTCATGTACTTTTCTGACTTATTTCTGCCTACTTGTTCTGATTAATTAACAAGTTATTTACCATGTAAATACTGAAAATAAATACAAGTACATGTTCAACACATTACAGATCATCAACTGCAGGAAAAAAAACAATCACACAAGTGACACCATTGTTTTTGGATCGATGTCCCCAGAAAACCCCAATGCAGGAAAATCGGTGCAGCTATATGAGGGTTTTATTATTATGCAATTTTTGAACACAATCTGGGTGCCAAAACCAGCTCACCCAATAGAGAATAATCTCGGTAGTAGTACCTCTCTACTCAGAGGCAGACATTCCAACTTAAACCCCAGATAAACACTCCAACAGATGCCAACTCCAATCTGCCCCACAAAAACCCCAGCGTCAGCCTCTAGGGACTGCATCAACCCTTTTTGGCCCAATGTTTGCCCAGTGTCACCTTGGCTTGACCTACGTCAGCCTCTGGAGGCCTTGCATCAGCCCTTAGAGCATCTGTGTCACCCACGCTGGCTCTTTGAGGCACTGCATAGCTCCTAGCTGCCTCTGCATGAGCCCTGACTAGATCTGTGTGAACCTCTGGCTGGCTCTGCGTCCCTCTCTCCCAACTTCTATGCTGATCCTCTTGGTACTATCTTTGCCTCTCTGCTTCTGTAATCACTGCCCCTCAGCTGCAACTCTGATCACTCTTTCGACTTCGTCAGCAAACCCTGCCCCATAAAATCGAAATCTTTATCAACTCGGTGTGTTCTACAAGTGACCCTTAAGCCTCCTCTTATACTTTTCTCGTTGACAAATCAACGGATGAGATTAATTCCCTAATCAATGGCTAAGATTAGATCTGGCTTGATCCATGACTTTTGGACCATTCTAACACAATTTGATATTAATTCACATTAATATTTTATTTTCCCTAAGTTTAGACTTAGGGACTCCATTAAAAATATTAATTATTTTAATATCTCCCAAACTGTTTAGAATCTTCCCAAACCCTTTCTGGGTATTGGAGATCTCATGTTCCTTATCCTCTCTACTAATTTTCGTGGCTATAGCACATTCGATGCTACCCCAAATCAACACTCCCTCTTAGTGAGGACTGTGCTCTAGCAATAATCCTCACTGAGTATCACCCTGATCATTTGGCATCAGTCCCTATGTTGATGCTAGGCCTGCTACCTATCAACTACACTGTTGCACCCTGTACTACTACCCATGGCCATGCCACTGCCACTGTTGCATCCGTACTGCAACTCCCTCTCATCCTGTTGCATCGTGCTACCCATAACACTGTCACTATTAACTGCTACACTGCAACCCACTTACTGAGAAGTAAGTAACTAATTTCCCAACTCTGACATCTCCGTCAGGCTAGAGACACCCATGACGTTGAAGCTCCCTTTGTCACTGATAAGTGCTCTTATGAAACCAGCTCAAGAAAAAGATAGAAAAGATAGATCAATGCCTTAGAATTCAGCGTCTTCGAGGGGGCAACCTCCTTTACATTACATAAATGAACAATTCTTCCATGATACAAATGACAAGACCTCCTTTCTATATATAGGAGTCTAAGGAGTCATAATATAATCAAAGCCGACATAACAATAATAATGTAAGGGCACAATAATAACAATAGTGGGCTTTTATGGGGCACAATAGTGACAATATGGGGGCTACAAGGGTACAACAATATAATAAGGGGGTTGTACTAATAACAATAAGGGGTTACACTAGTAATATAGGGGCCTAACATGCTCCTCTCCTTCAAAAAGTGTTGTCCTCAATGCTTGAGTAGTGTAGGGGCCTAACAAGTTCTCCCTCTCTAGCCTCCGTGCTGCTGCAACTATTCCATGCATCTCACACCATTGCACACCTCTTTATGCCATCTTGCACTAATGTAACACTCTCATGCTTCTCGCACTATTGCCTCACACTGTCCTGGGAATCTTGAAATGTAGCTCCCTCTGTCATTCAATCCGCATCCGTCTCTACTGACATCCACCAGTACTGCTACTCCTCTTCGGGGCTACCGTAGCAAGGTCTAATCCAAGAGGCTAGGCACCTCAAAGATCTTGCCCCTCATCACCTGTAGTCCGTCTGACTACAATCGATGTCTCCCCACTTTCGCTCAGTGGTGTGTGTGGCATAGTCACCATCTGTCTCCACTTCCTTCCCTCCCCTTGCTAGTGCAACCTTGGTCTCATAGGCCTCTCCCTTGCTCTTCTTCCTTGGACACTGGGTCGCATAATGACCCAGCTCCCCACAATGGAAGCATTTGACCTTGGAGAGGTCCTTCTTCTTTCGTTTCTCCTGCTTTCCCTTAGATGCTAGGGCAGCATCCACCTCCTCCTCCTTATTGATTATGATCCCCTTTCCGCTGCTTCCCACCTTGCTCAACCTTATGATCTCTTCTTGGCAAAGAGTCGCCCACATTTCCTCCCAATCTAGAAGGGTTGCCCTGCCCAGTATGCTCTGGAAAAACACCTCCCAGTCTTTTAAGATTGTGTTCAAGGTTTTTCTCACCATCAATTCTTGATCCAGCATGGCTCTTATGGAAGTCAGCTGATCCTGTATCTCCTTCAATCGAACAAGGAAGGGGTTGATATGTTCTCCCTTCTGCATTTGGTATGACCACAACTGATTTTCTAGTAGCATCCTTCTCTACACATAGGTATGCTGGTACAATTTCTTTAGGGCCTCCCACATCTCATTTGTTGTGTACTTTTCGGCAATATGTGGTACTACATGGTCCTTGACCCGTCAAGAATGATGCTCTTGGCCCTTGCCATTGCCTCCTCATACTTGTCATTATCAGCTGGGCAACTGGGATTTCTATTGTCCTCAAGGCGAAGTGCTTAACACGATTCTTGTCTAGAACGGATAAGATTATGGCCTTCCATACTACAAATTTTGAGGCTCTGTCCAGTCTGTCTTGATCTCTTACCCTGTTCACTTCCATCTTGTTGCTCCTCTACTTACCTCCTAGAATTTCTTGGTGTGACTCCCTCTGAGCCTCGATTTCCATCCTGGAAACACTTCTGCCAATGTTGAGATGCCCCCACTCTGATCGTTAGTGTAATTGCACCACTGATCCAGATTTATCAACTAGAAATCCTCGGTAGCAACTCCCTCCTCCTTGGCCTTCCCCTGTAGGTATTGTTCTGACTACAGTACCCCACCATCTCCACTTTGCAACTTACCCACAACCTCCTAAACCCCAGCAAACTAAAGGTTAGAGCTCTTAGGCTCTGTGCAATCAAGCACTGGCTGAAATGCTCTTCTAGCTAACTGTGTCAACCCTCCCGGTCTCTATGTGGTTCTGTGTGAGCCTTTTCTTCCCTCATCAGTCTCTGCACTGGCCTCTTCCTGGCTCAATCTTGATGACGTAGGCACTGTGTCACCCATTCCTTGCTGCTACTCTGTTAGGAACAACTTCTGTCACTCGAAACAGTTGTTTTCTGCTACTTCTACTCTGCTCAGCTGATGTCCTCAGTTCTCCTGTGATCTACAACCTGGCTCTAATACCATGTTGGAATTTCTAAGTCTAATCTGTTAGAAACCTTTCATGTACTTTTCTGATTTATTTCTACCTACTTGTTCTGATTAATTAACAAGTTATTTACCATGTAAATACTGAAAATAAATACAAGTACATGCTCAACACATTACAGATCATCAACTAAAGGAAACAAAACAAGCACACAAGTGACACCATTGTTTTTGGACCAATGTCCCCGGAAAAACCCAATGCGGGAAAACCAGTGCAGCTATTTGAGGGTTTTATTATTATGCAGTTTTTGAATACAATCTATGTGCCAAAACCGGCTAACCCAACAGAGAATAATCTCGACAGTAGTGCCTCTCTACTCAGAAGCAGGCATTCCTACTGAAACCCCAGATAAACACTTCGACAACTCCCAGCTCCAATCTGCCCCACAAAAACCCCAGCGTCAGGCTCTAGGGACTGCGCTAACCCTTTCTGACCCAGCATCTTCCTAGCATCACCCTAGCTTGCCTTGCATCAGCCCTTAGAGCCTCTGTGTCACCCACGTTGGATCTCTGAGGCATTGCGTAGCTCCTAACTACCTCTGCGTGAGCCTTGGTTGGCTCTACGTTAGCCTTGGCTGGCTCTGCGTGAACCTCTGGCTGGCTCTGCGTCCCTCTCTCCCGACTTCTACGTTGATCCTCCTGGTACTATCTATGCCTCTCTTCTTCTTTATTCACTACCCCTCAGTTGCAACTCTGATCACTCTTTCGACTTCCTCAGCAAACCCTGCCCCAGAAAATTGAAATATTGATCAACTCGGTGTGTTCTCCAAATGACTCTCAAGCCTCCTCTTATACTTTTATCATTGACAAATCAACAAATGAGATTAAGTCCCTAATCAACGGCTAAGATTATATCTGCTTTGATCCATGACTTTTGGACCTTTCTAACACAGCTTTATATTAACTCACATTAATATTTTATTTTCCCTAAGTTTAGACTTAGGGACTCTATTAAAAATATTAATTATTTTAATATCTCTCAAACTGTTTATAATCTACCCAAACCCTTTCTAGGTATTCGAGATCTCATGTTCCTTATCCTCTCCACCAATTTTTGTGGCTAGAGCACATCCAATGCTACCCCAAATCAACACTCCCTCTTAGCAAGGACTATGCTCTAGCAATGCTCCTCACTGAGTATCACCCTGATCATCTGGCATCGGTCCCTATGCTGATGCTAGGCCTGTTGCCTATCATGTGCATCGATGCATCCTGCACTACTAACCATGGCCTTGCCACTACCAGTGTTTCATCCATACTGCAACTCCCTCTCATCTTGTTGCCCATAACACTGTCACTGCTAACTGCTGCACTGCAACCCAATTACTGAGAAGTAAGCAACTGATTTCCCAACTCTAACATCTCCATCAAGCTAGAGACACCCATGATTCTGAAGCCCCCTATGTCACTAACAAGTGCTCCCTCGCTGACCTCTGCACTGCTACAACTATTCCATGCATCTCTCACAATTGCACACCTCTCTGTGCCATCGTGCAATGGTGTAACACTCTCGTGCTTCTCACATTGTTGCCTCACACTATGCTGGGAATCCTACACTATAGCTCCCTCTGTCGCTCCATCCACTTCCTTCTCTACTGACATCCACCAGTACTGCTACTCCTCTTTGGAGCTCCCGTAGCAAGGTCTAATCCAAGAGGCTGGGTACCTTGAGGATCTTAACCCCTCATCACCTGTAGTCCGTCTAACTACAGCTCGATGTCTCCCCACTTCCGCTCAGGTGGTGTGTGTTCACTCATGGCACAGTCATCATCTGTCTCCACTTCCTTCTTTGCCCTTGCTGGCGTAACCTTGGTCTTAGAGGCCTATCCCTTGCTCTTCTTCCTTGGACACTGGGTCGCATAATGACCCAACTCCCCACAGTGGAAGCATTTGACCTTGGAGAGGTCCTTCTTCTTCTATTTCTCTTGCTTTCCCTCAGATGCTAGGGAAACATCCACCTCCTCCTCCTTCTTGATTTTGATCCCCTTTTCGCTGCTTCCCACCTTGCTCAGCCTTCTGATCTCTTCTTGGCGAAGAGTCACCCACATTTCCTCCCAATTTGGAAGGGTTGCCCTGCCCAGTATGCTCTAGACAAACACCTCCCAGTCTTCTGAGACTACGTTCAGGGTTGTTCTCACCATCAATTATTGATCTCACGTGGCTCCTATGGAAGTCAACTAATCTCAGATCTCCTTCAAGCGACCGAGGAAGTGGTCGACCTGTTCTCGCTTCTACATCTAGTATGACTGCAACTGATTTTCTAGTAACATCCTTCTCTACACAGAAGTATGCTGGTACAATTTCTTTAGGGCCTCCCACATCTCATTTGTCATGTCCTTTTCGGCAATATGTGGTACTACATGGTCCTTGACCCCGTCAAGAATGATGCTCTTAGCCCTCGCCATTGCCTCCTCATACTTTTCGTTATCAACTTGGTCAACTGGGATTGCTATCGTCCTCAAGGCAAAGTGCTTGACACAATTTCTATCTAGAACGAATAGGATTCTAGCCTTCCAGACTATGAAGTTTGAGGCTTTGTCCAGTCTATCCTAGTCTCTTACCCCTTTCACTACCATCTCGTTGCTCCTCTACTTCCCTCCTAGAATTTCTTGGTGTGACTCCCTCTGAGCCTCAATTTCCCTCTTGGAAACCCTTCTGCCAATGTCAAGATGCCCCTACTCCGGTCGTTAGTGCAACTACACCATTGATCCAGATTTCTTGGCTAGAAATCCTCGGTAGCAACTCTCTCCTCCTTGGCCTTGCCTTGTTAGGTATTTTTCTGACTATAGTACCCCACCAACTCCACTCTGCAACTTACCCATAGCCTCCTAAACCCCAACAAACTGAAATGGTCCCCTAACTAATTGTGTCAACCCTCCCAATCTCTGTGTGGCTCTGTGTAAGCCTTTTCTACCCTCCTCAGTCTCTGCATTGGCCTCTTCCTGGCTCAATCTTGATGACGCTAGTACTACGTCACCCCTTCCTTGCTGCTACTCTGCTAGGAACAACTTCTGTCACTCGGGACAGTTGTTTTCTACTGCTGCTACCGCTCTGCTCGGTTGATGTCCTTAGTTCTCCTATGATCTACAACCTGGCTCTAATACCATGTTGGAATTTCTAAGTCTAACCCATTAGAAACCCTTCATGTACTTTTCTGATTTATTTTTGCCTACTTGTTATGATTAATTAACAAGTTATTTACCAAGTAAATACTGAAAATAAATACAAGCACGTACTCAACACATTACAGATCATCAACTGAAGGAAACAAAACAAGCACACAAGTGACATCGTTGTTTTTGGACCAATGTCCCTGGAAAAACCCAATGCGGGAAAACTAATGTAGTTATCTGAGGGTTTTACTATTATGCAGTTTCTGAATACAATCTGGCTGCCAAAATCGGCTCACCTAGCAGAGAATAATCGGTAGTAGTACCTATCTACTTGGAAGCAGACATTCCGGTTGAAACTCCATATAAACACTCCGACAGCTCCCAACTCCAATCTGCTCCACGAAAACCACAGCGTCAGCCTCTAGGGATTGCGTCAGCCCTTTCTGGACCAACATTTACCTAGCATCACCCTAGTTTTCCCTATGTCAGCCCTTAGAGCCTTTGCATCACCCACGTTGGCTCTTTGAGGCACTACGCAGCCCCTGGTTGCCTCTGCGTGAGCCTTGGTTGGCTTTGCGTGAACCTCTGACTGGCTCTACGTCCCTCTCTCCCAGATTTTATTCTAATCCTCCTGGTGCTATCTCTGCCTCTTTGCTTTTGTATTCACTGCCCCTCAGCTGCAACTCTGATCACTCTTTCGACTTCCTCAGCAAACCCTACCCCAGAAAATCGAAATCTTGATCAACTCAGTGTGTTCTTCAAGTGACCCTCAAGCTTCCTCTTATACTTTTCTCGTTGACGAATCAACGGCCGAGATTAAGTCCCTAATCAATGGCTAAGATTATATTTGGCTTAATCCATGACTTTTGGACCATTCTAACACAGTTTTATATTAATTCACATTAATATTTTATTTTCCCTAAGTTTAGACTTAGTGACTCCATTAAAAATATTAATTATTTTAATATCTCCCAAACTATTTAGAATCTACCCAAACCCTTTCTAGGTATTGGATATCTCATGTGCCTTAGCCTCTCCACCAATTTTCATGGCTAGAGCACATCTGATGCTACCCCAAATCAACATGAAAAAGAATTAGCCTAGGTATGGTTCATTTCCACTTTAGGATTTAGTCATGTTCTTATAAATGATTTTGAGAATGAATTGATTCGGTTGAAGAACCCAACTAGAGGTTGTTATACCCCTAGATTGGGCTACCAAACTCTTTTTAAGGGTGATATTTTGGAGAATTAAGAGTGGTAGCTCAAAATTTTACAAAAATTAAAATGCACTCTTAAATCAAGGATCTTTATGTGGTGCACAACCATGAACAAGCTGCTTGCATGGGACAATATGCAAAAGAGGCGTAGACATGGACCCAATAGGTGATTTTTGTGCAAGGAAGATGAGGAGACTATTTTCCATTTACTTTTAACATGACCCTGTGTTGTATAGGTCTAGAAAGAAGAGGATATTTTAATTGGACTAAAAGTTGTGTGAAGGGGGGCTTCTGTAGAGGGGTGTATGAGGAGTTGGTGTGATAATATAAATGTCAAAAGTTTATAAATATTTTCCTACTATAATTGCATAGGACATTTGGCTCTATAGAAATGACAACTTATTTGAAGTCAAGCAAATTCTAGCTATATATTGTGCTTCTCAACATCTAAATATTCTTAACGAATTTAACCAAACCAAAAAGAAGAAGCCTCCAAGACAAATTGATGTGAAGAAAATGGAAAATTTTAGCGGCTAATAATCATAGGAGGGATCATTTTCCATGCTTTAAAAAAAAATATACTTGTCAGATTACATTTTTACTAAAATGATTAACCCAAATTTTATAGTATAAAGTTATTTTACCTTAAAAATCGCCAAAATTTTACAAAGACTATATAAAATCATTAGAAATTTGAACCCTTTTACAAAAATTTCACCAAACATTTTATAGTTTGCAAGTTAGGAACTAGTAATATTCATCAAAGTTTCTAAATATTAAGATAAATTTTTATCCTTAAAAATTTCTATTGTAAAAAAATGAATATATTAGGTGCTTGGGATTATTTTTTATAGAGCTTTTCAAGTTGATAAGTAATTTATTGGGGATTGTGGTCTTTTGTGGGTAATGAATTCACATGTTTTAAAATTCAAAGTTGGATTTGGTAGAAAATCCAATAAATTTGCAAACCCAATGACTATGAAATTGATTTTCATGCAGGTAAGATAGAAAAATGTCCTTAAAACTCAAATAAAGGTGATTCTCTTATGGTTATAAATTGGATAAAACAATTAGACTCTCTTGAAACAATCATGTTATGGCCTATTTTTTAGGAGACCCAAAACATCATCATTTGTTTTAATCCGTTTTCTTTTCACATAGTTTTCAAGGAAAGGAATGCTTGGCTCATACATTGGCCAACGCTAAGACTTCTTATGTTGGATATAGGCCAATTTCACATATAGGGATTACCCTTTAAATATGATCGTGCCTTTTTTGTGGTTGATTTCGTTGTGGTAGTCCTATGCTATGTACATTCATGGGTCTTTTTGACAAATACGTGACCTTATTTGTGAATATATGTTGATATATAATGTGTATCGAAGCTCGTCCATGAGCCCTAAATTTTGGTTGAAAAGTGAGGTCTAATTGTATGTATGTAAGGTGAACTTAATGAGTTTTCTATGTGGATATTTTGAGATTGTATTATGAGGATATTGTTTTTTTACTTAATTTATGTGAGGTATATATTTAAAAATATATTTATACAAGGTATATGTTTAAAGATTTGAACTTGTGGGACGGTTAATTTGTGTAGATCTCTTTTTTGTAATGTTAAATTTTTATTTATGGATTAAAAAATTGACAAAACAAGAGATTGTTAGTATTTGTTTGTTGCTGGGGAAACCATAATGGATACAAAACTAATGTTTAGAAACCATCTATATGAACCAATTACATTTTTTTAATTAGGCTAACTAAAAATCTAGCAATTAGGTCAAGGCTATGAAGGCCAAAGGCTGACTGCAAAGCTAGAAATTGAAACCAGAAATTCAAAACAAAAAACATAAAGAAAACTATCATCAGGACTTATCAGATATGTAGCTTTAGCCGTGATGGGTTCCTTGCTACTTCCAAATGAGCAGCGAGAGTGAAGGAGATGCCTAGATGAGCTTCCTCACAGTGGAGTCTTATGTCCAAGGACTGCAAGGTGGCATGTATGTCATCCAATAGTAATATAACCTCCTCTATAGCCTAATTCTTGTCCATCAACACTCTTCCCAAAAAAAACTTAAGATGCCAAGATATATCGACAATATACATATATTGGTTGTAGTTGACACAAGTATGACCCATGTGAGTCACTAATGGCAATATCTCTATGTTTGTGAGACAACAACATTCCCCTTCTATTTTTTACTCCACTTGTTTGATCTACTCTTAAATGGTCATGGAATATATTCTCTGTAACATTAAACAAGACTTGCAACCCTTAATTAAATTCACAATTTGATTTGCAACCTTTAATTAGACTCACAAATTTTCATTCATCCACTAATAAGCTATCCCTTGATTAATTTATGTAGAATTACTCTACACCGAGATAAATTTGATTAATAGAACCAAACATACTACCAAATATATGAAAACAATAATGTTTTTATTAAAAATTAGTGACTTTTTAAAAAATGCATCGAACAATATCCAATACTATTGGTTGGTTGGATGGATATATATATATTGTTCGATTAAGTCGGAGTTACGCTTATTAAACATTTAAATGTTTTATTATTAATATACTTGTGATTGGTTGTGTTGACGGGTAGGAGTTTATAGCAACTAATAATTTTAATTTTTAAGGATTTGATTCCCTTCTATTCTGCGGCGAATCTGCTATCTGCTCCACATGCTAATCCCATACACGCTATTGGTGGATTGTCACATCAGAGAAATGATGATAGGCATGAGGCAAACATTATGATTATATAAAAAAATGACAACAGTTTTCTAATTGTGGTTCCCTCCAATAAACGTAGTTTTCTTGGAGTGTTTCCCTCCATTTGATTTGTACCTTCCCAATTCCTTCTAACAAAGTAGGTGTCCTACCTTTACGAAACATCCAGAAGGAGAAGGCAAAAGTATATTTTTGGTCGGTGGACATTGTCATGATGCACACATATTCGTGCACATTTTCATGATTCAGATATGGGTACTTTGACCAATGCTCTTGGAACCATGTGTGGACCACGGATTATATATGAAAAGTGTTTTGATAATTTGATTAACTCTAGGATATATGATTATGTCTTCTCCATAGGTCAAGATAGTAATTTTCTAATATGTGATTATGGTTGTTGGCCTTATGTTTCCTATTGGATCCCTTATATGCTTGTCTTCTCATTTCATGGGGATCGCCCTGTGAGTAAAAGTGGACAAAGTTTTGTTTTTCTAATTGTAATTTCCTATATATAATGGATATGTATTTTTTAATATTTATTTTGGAAAGGTATTTTGTAATTTCTAAGATGTATTATTGATTTTAAAACAAGTAATAAAAATGTAATTATAATTTATTTATTTTTAAAATTGTATAAAAAAATAAATTATAATAATATTATGAGTGACTTTTATTTTCTCATTAATTTTTAGTCTCACCAAGATTGACATGTTCGATTTTTGGGAGAAATTTTTACATGAAAGATAACAATAGTGAACCACACCAAAAAAGTGTGTAGAAAAAATAAAATTTAATAAACTCTAATAATAAAGAAATTAAATTAGGGTTAATATATATGAATGGAATTTTATTCAATTAGTGTTAAGCAAGAATGTCCCTATCCCTTACTCTTTTTGGCATTTACATTGACAACCTCGAAGAGTGTTCAAAAGTTGTCAGTTGTGAAGGACCCAAGCTCACTGGTATAGTCATTACTCTTCTCCTTTATGCTGATGATATCGTTCTTCTTGCTAGAAGCCCTGATGATCTCGACAAGTAGCTTAGAATCATCCATGATTACTGCTTCAAGATGGGTATGTCTGTTAATACTAACAAGACTAAAGTCATAATAATTAAATCCAAAAAGATCAACTATGATAATTTCATTTATGATAACAACTACTTAAAGAAGGTTTCTTTGTATAAATATTTAGGTATTGACATTCACCATCAACTTAACTAGAACTATAGCATTGAGAAAAGGGTTATAGGAGGTTGTAAAGTACACTATGAGCTTGGAAATAATTGTAAGTTGGCCGATCTTTAGGTTTGGAGTAAAAAAAAATCCTCTTCAAGACACCCCTGTTAATTTATATGGATGTGAGGTGTGGAGTTGTAGTATATCTAGAGAATCATAGAGAAAGATTTAAATGATCCAAAAGCAATTTATAACTTCCAACCTCAAGATTAAAGATAATAATCCTTACCGCATTCTCTTGATTGAAGCTACCCTTTCCCCATTGAAAGCATGACTATGTTTGAGTGTTTGATGTATAAAAAGAAGTTGTACAACATGGAAGCCAAGCGGCTCCCTAAGAGTGCTCCTAACTCTAGTCAAAACCCTCACCTTTGGCTTAAGCAAGGTTGGCATAAGGATGCCAAGTCTTAAATTGACCATTGGGGGGGTAAATGAGGAGATCATCTTGGAGAATAAGGATGATATTAGAAACACCATTACTTCTAAATTTAAGGATAAGTTGTGGAGTGATAAGGAGTTAGAGGGGAAAATGAAGTTAAGGTATTATAAGGAGGTGATCAACCCCACTCTTGCCAACCAAAATTATCTTTCTATCTTGACCAGTGCTAAGAAGAAAATGAACATTGTAAAGGTACAAATTAATTCCCATGAGCTTCAAAGTGAAACCGGGCATTGATCTATTCCCAAAACACCTTGGGACAAAAGAATTTGCATCCTCTGTGATACTAAGAGAGTCGAAGATGAAAAATGCTTTCTCTTGGATTGCTCGACCCTTACTCACATTTGTTCTCCTTCTCAAACTATTTGTCACTCTACCAACCTTCTTGACTTGTTAAGTCAGCAAAACGACAGTGACCTAGAACACTTCTCTATGTTATTTTTTATCTCATAAATAAAATATTTAAAAATATCAATTAATAACATTTTTCTTAAGGTCCAATAGACCTTATTGATCTTAATAGATGTTAATCATCATCATCATATTTATTTTTGATATATAAATATAATCTCTTTTTTTATTGATTTTTATTTAAATATTTTTTATAAGATTTTTCTTTTACTAATACACATATAAATTTAGTACAAACATATATTTCCGTAGATAAAAATATTATAATAAAAGTTTATGAATTTTATAAACTTAATTATATAAATTTAATGATAAATGTGCATTAAATATCCTGAAAATTATAGTGAAATTTCAAAACACTGTGCTAGTTGGTAACCCAACGAAATTGTGATCATTCGATTTCGTGAAATTCGTCGTCAATCTCGTAACGGGGCACGCTACTAGTTTATGCCAAGTACGTTGGTTGGCTTGCGGGAACATAATTATTATATATGCGGGGACGGGGTGCAAAGGTCTGACCCCCATGTAAATTTATCGGGTGAATTAATCATAAAAATATTTTTTTGGGTGAAAAAGTTAAAAACATACTCTATATATTCTTCGCATATATTCTTTGGTGAAAGAGTTCTGAGGCTCGGTGAAAGAGTTAAAAACATGCTCTATATATTCTTCGGTGAAAGAGTACTCTATATATTCTTCGCATATATTCTTCGGTGAAAGAGTACTCTATATATTCTTCGCATATATTCTTCGGTGAAAGAGTTAAACACGTACTTTATATATTCTTAGCATATATTCTTCGGTGAAAGAGTTTTGAGGCTCGGTGAAAGAGTTAAACACGTACTCTATATATATGTCGGTGAAAGAGTTTTGAGGCTCGGTGAAAAAGTTAAACACGTACTTTATATATTCTTTGCATATATTCTTTGGTGAAAGAGTTCTAAGGCTCGGTGAAAGAGTTAAAAACGTACTCTATATATTCTTCGGTCTGCGGGTTGGGGTGGGCACGGGCGATCTGCAATCAGGTTTGCTGATATCAGGTGCACGCATTCCTTATCTTTTTCTTTTTCTAATACATATTTGCTCATATAATTTCAAGTATGAATATTTCACCACAGTTACCAAGGATTACCAAGGGCAGACCTAGCACAGTTACTCTACAAGGCCTTTATGAGTATATAGAGTCTTTAGAGAAACGTAGAGAAGAAAGAGAAGCCAAGCTACAAAAAGAGTTAGAAGCCATGCTGGAAAGTAAATTTGCATCTCTTGAAGACACGACCCAAAAACAAATAGAAAATAAAATAGAACTTCTGGAGAATAAAATGGAGGCAATGGAGACTAGATTGCAGGTTATAGAAAAACAAAACCAAGATACTAACCAACCATCCCAGGAAAGAGATGTTGATACTTTAGAGAGTCTTCAAATGAAAGACATGATTAAAGAACTAGAAGAAAAATTTAATAGCTGCCTCACCCTAAATAATGTGGTAGATAAGTTAGATATCAAACCAATTAAAGATGAAATGAAAAAATTAATAGAATTAGACCACGAACGTAACAAAAGGGCCTTGAACCTTATAATATTAGGTTTAAAATAGGAAGTAGATGAGGATACTTTAGCCTTAGCCCAGACAAAATTACATAATAGATTACAAATTGAAACAGTGTGTCTCACAGAAGCAACAAGGTTGGGGGAATTAACCGAGAATAAAGGAAGACTAATCCACATAAAGGTGAGCTCCACTGATCATAAGTACGACATACTTAGTAAAACCTCAAGTCTAAAAGGAACGGGAATATTCATAAATGAAGATCCCGTTCTAGAAGATCAAGCAGAATTAAGAAAGGGGGTTCAAAAGGTAAAAGAAGCTAGAAATGAAGGAAAATGGGCAATAATCAGAAATAGAAAAGCCTTTATTCGAGATAGAAACCAAAAAGATAGTAATCAATAGCAATTAAACATGCTCTGAATCCTTTCTTGGAACTGTCGGGGCTTCCCATGGAACAAAGGCCCTAAGCTAATTTGGATTTCAAATGATGTTGATATTATTTTTCTTGTTGAAACTTAGGAGCACGAAGAATCTAAGGTCCCTAACATAGATGGCTTTACGTTATGGTCTACCTGGAACAAGCGATCCTCCTGTAGAGGCATTGGGGGAATAGCTTGTTACATTAAGAAGACCATCTCCCCCCATGCTAGGATTTATAAAAACGACCCTCACAACCAATATAGTTGGATAGAGATCAGAGACATTAATAATAAAAAGTCCTACATAGCAATATGTTATTCCCCCCCATCAATTCTAACTTCTATAAGAAAAAGAATCTAGATAAAACTAACCCTTACAATGGTTTAGAGAATGATATTTCTAGCCTAAGGAATGATGGTAATATCCTTTTAATAGGTGACTTTAATGCTCGAACTTAAAACAACCAAGCTATTATTCTAAGCAACCATTCCAACCCTAATCCTCTTTGGTTAGACAAAGACCCTACTCTAGCTAGTAGGTACAAAAGGAGCTCTGAAGACCTCGGGGAAAATTTGTTTGGGTCAGAGCTAATCAAGCTCTGTAGTGCTCAAGATCTCATAATCTGCAACGGTCTAAAGAAGTGGCCCAATTCCAGCAAGATGACTTGCATCCATGGACTTGGTAGCAGCATCGTAGACTACGTTATTTCCGATCTCCCATTATACAACGAAATAATAAATTTTGACATCTTAAACGACCACGAACCTGACTCTGATCATAGACCTTTACTTATAACTCTCAATTTTGTCATGCATAGAGTTCCCACAGAAAATAATGCTTACAGCCAAAAGAACTTAATATTTGATAGAAATAAAAATGATCTCTTTCTAAATGAATTAAAATCTAATTTGCTTCCTTTATCTAGTATAGACAACATATAAGACCTCTATCATAATTTTACTACAACCCTCTCATATTCTATTAACAAGTTCTCAGTTGAAGTTTCAAATAATAAAAGAAATAGCAAAACCAATCCATGGTATGACAAAGATTGTAAAAGTGCAAGAAGAGAAATTAAGGAAGTTGTTGACGAATCTCTTAAAATGGACAAGATAAAAATATACAAAGCCCTAACTAAAAGGAAAAAGAGGCAGTACATTCATCAAAGACAAGAGAATCTCTTACACCTCTCTAAGGTAGCTCCTAAGAAATTTTGGAGGCAGATTTCGACTAGGAAGACTAAAGATAATAATGAAATTTCTCTTCACGATTGGAATTCCTATCTTAAAAAGATTTATGAGTCTCTAAATGTCATGGATAATTTGGAAACCTTGCTCACAATGAAAGAAGTTTTCTCTTTATAAGACATTAATTTTGGGTTTAATCGCATCGCTAATGGGAAAGCTAAGGACATTGGAGGTTACCAGGTGGAAATCTTAAAAATTGGAGGTCCTGTCCTCATACCCCACATCCACAAGCTTTTCAATCAAGCAGTCAAGCAAGGGTTCCCTAAACCTTAGACTGAGAGCCTCATTATCCCTATTTTTAAAAGTGGGGATACAAATAACCCCTCTAATTATTGGACAATTATGATTAGCCCTCTCTTAGCCAAGTTATATGGTAGTATTTTGGAAAAGAAGTTAAGAATATGGTTTGAAAGTGAATTTAAGAGGGCTAAAGGCCAAGCAGGTTTCAGAAGGCATCACTCAACAATAGACCACCTCGTTACGCTTAGGATCATTGCAGAGGAATGTCGTAATGATAAATCCAATTTATTTTGTTGCTTTGGGAGATCAATGAGAATGATACATTGCAAAACATAAATAACATTAAAGATATTGTTACTTCTAAGTTCAAAGAAAAAATGTGGTGTGAGAAAGATTTAGCGGCTAAAAGAAAATTAAGTTATTATAAGAAGGTCATCCACCCCACCCTAGAAGATCAAAAGTATCTCTCTATTTTAACTAGCTCAAAGAAGAAAATTAATATAGCAAAGATTAGAACGAATTCTCATGATCTCCATAGTGAAACAAGTTGTTGGGAAGTTCCTAAAACAACATGGATGGAAAGGATCTGCCATATATGTGAGAATAGGAACATCGAGGATGAAAACCACTTCCTCTTAGAGTGCCCTGCGTACAACCACATTAGATCTCACTTTCACAATCTTTGTTACAATACTAGCCTTCCTAGCCTTTTATAATGTCAAAATTATAATGAGCCTCGGAGGCTTCTCTCCAAGATTTTTGAGCATAGAAATAAAATCTTAAATCAAAATAAATAATTTGTTTCTTTAGGTCCGATAGACCAATGTTTGGTCTTAGTGGACGTTAACCATCATCATCATCATCATCATCATCATCATCATCATCATCATCATCATCATCATATATATCTATATATATATATATATATATATATATATTATTAATTTAAATAAATTAATTAATTAGTTTTTTAAAACTAACATGAATTTATTTTTTACCTAATTTAACTTAATTCCATAAAAATAATTAATAAATTAATAAAAATATTATTATTAAATTAATTTTTAATTTTTAAACTAAGCATGATTTTATTTTATATACTTTTTACCTGATTTAACTTATTTCCAAATAAATATAAATTATAAATTATTAATAATAATATTAAAATATTAACAATATTAAATTAATTTTGACCTGGGTCCTTTAGTTAGATTTAGCCGTTAAATTAGCCGTTGGAATCTCTGCTCAGACTATTTAACATGATATACTGGATCTGTTTCTTCAACTTGTCCTGACGATGAACCACACTGGTTGGTTCGAAATGCGTTGACAAATGTTTGTCTACATGTGATTTACGCTGAAATAGAGTATTATAACATAGATCATTAGGGGAATTTTTAGGTCTAAAATGGGCCTCCTAGGGAAATTATAAAATAATTGTGGAAATAATAAAATAATATTAGATTACTTGTATTTTTAACTTATCTCCATATGGGCTTACTCAAATGTTGAGCATAAACACTTGTTGGATGAATAATTTGATTCCTCATCCAATGAGTACCCATGTTTCATGCTTTTGATGGATCTTGCTACATGAAAAATGAGAAATACATGAAAAATGTGATTGCAATCTCATTTTTTCATGTGTTCATCAGTTTTCATGTAGCAGGGTCCATCAAAAGTATGTAACATGGGTTATCCTTACATGAGTAATTAAAATTTTCATCCAATGATTACTCACTCTAGAAATTTGAGTAAAACCTTAGGGAGATAACTTTAAAATATCAGTTGAAAAAGTAGTTTTATTATTTTATTATTTTTAAATCTTTTACCTTTTTACTCCAAAAATGGTGAACCATACTCCATGGTTAACATCACCATATTGAATCCTATTGGTTCTTATAAGGTTTATTTTGTTTCTAAATTTTTCTTAGGAGGCCCATTTTAGACCTCAAAATTCTCCTAATGTTTGGGACATGTCACTATATGAATGAGAATTGGTGTTGGTACTAAGATAGGTCTCGTAACTTGTGCATCATTAAATGGATTAATTTAACAAAATTGACAAAATTCTTGTGCACACCTTTGCATGGGTATTTTTCCCGAAGCCCCGAGACCTTAAGATCTCCCTCACATGGTAACATAGATTAGTTTAATTTATTTTTGGATATTTAATAAAAAATCATAACAGATAAAAAGACAATTCTCTTTAATTGAAGCCAAATGGCTAATAATAGATGAATAGGAACAATGGTCAATGAATTTTTATTTTATTTTAAGAACCATTGATTAAGTCATTTGAGACAATTAAACAAATCCTCCAAAAAGGATAACAATAATGACTGTGGATTTTTAATTTATTAAATCATAAACTAAAAAAAATTCCAAGTTTATTATAATGAACATGGCCAACCATGATTAGCTCCATTATTACACTAAATGCTATGTGTCCAAGACTTAATAGCCTCAAGGAATTCACGTCATATTGCACAAGAAGAATGACTATAGGATGGTAAAGATATAAATACTAGAGCTGTGCACAAGAATTTATGAGACCAACATTGTGACTAA
This sequence comes from Pinus taeda, assembly GCA_000404065.3. Classification (NCBI taxonomy): domain Eukaryota; kingdom Viridiplantae; phylum Streptophyta; class Pinopsida; order Pinales; family Pinaceae; genus Pinus; species Pinus taeda. The sequence continues at coordinate 179,042 of APFE031289933.1, forward strand.
CTAAGACAAATCATATATATATTCACTAAAATATGCAAAGGTTGTGCGCAGTAATTTATGAGACAAACAACGTGACCACCTAAGACCAATCATATATATATTCGCTAACATACACCGGTAGTGGGAACATGGAGAACAAGGAGAAGAACTCGTAGAAGTACATATTGTTGATGAAGGAAAATTGGTTTGAAACATACTTGGTGAGTAATAATGTTTGAAAGAAAAGGAAAATGATAATTTCATTAGTTGTGCTACTCTTATGTAATCGTCATCCATATTTGTGATGGATTTATTCAATGAATTTTACTGTATGGAGGTGTAGAATGAGAAAGAACAAATGAAATGAAAACCTTAGTACCTAGATCATGGAAATAAATGAGTTGGATGGCTCGAGGTGGTGAGTATGATGGGAGTAAATGTAGCAATGAATGGTGGATTTAGTGTGGCATAAGGCTTAACATGCTAGCTTGTGCAATGATTAAAACACAACATGGTGAAATAATGCCAATGTAGTTCATCTATCATGATTCAGGCGTGAGTCATCGTGGGTGTAACAAGTTGGACGAATAATAGATTTAAAGGATGGACATGTATATTGTCAAAATAATTCCCATATGTTAAACAAATTGGTTACCAAATCAACAATTCCACCAATAATAAATATAATGCATAAGGAGAGGTGCCAAGTCTTACGAAGGTGATTTCACATTAATTGTCACAGATGTGACCATTTTATGTAACTTTAATCCCAAAACCATGTCGACTAATTTCTGGCAGGGACCCATACATTCCAGGTGGTAGAATCTCATATAAATTATAAATCCATCCCACATGTTAGTGAGCCATGAATCATATAAACGATAAACCTTATTGGTGAACATTCTTGCAAAATATATCAAACATTACATCTCATAATGTTGAAAACTCATGCTATCAATAATACATTAATATTTCAATGTGAAATTTAATCCATAATGTATACCATGTGTATATACATGCTCATTCAAACCATATAGTATAGCCTTCAATCTTAGTTTGCATATAAATATATATCGCATAGCTTACAATGGTGGATAACCATCACAAGTTATAACAAAGCCTTTCAACAAAACTATAAGTCATATGATAAAGTCAAACACCATATATATATATATATATATATATATATATATATACCTTTTTATTTGCAACAAAGAAATTCCATGCAACAACCCATATTTTATATATATATAACTAATGAATACAACATATGCCATGACAATTTGACTTTTTGTTGAGCTTATCTCAGAAATAACCTACCAGCCACAGTGAAGGAAAGATATCCTTAATTTAATTGTGTGTAGGAAAATTTCATCATGTTATCAAACAAATAAGATGACCTGTGATTCTTTGAATGCCCAAACATATATAAAATTATGTAGTGAATATTGATTGGAGTTTCAAAATTAAAGCTTTTAAGACATGTGGTCACCTGTAACCCAAAAAATTTCACTTGAGAGGGTGTCCCACCTACGAGGTCAGGTCTTTATAATTTTGGTTGTAAAATCTAAGAGAGCTTGTTAATGGTCACCACAATAGCTTGTGAAATTCAGTAAGGTAATGTTAACAAACATCAACGATTAGATTTATTATAATGTTTGCATATCAAATCCATGTTAAAAATAGAAGGAACTTGAAACAACCCTCGGTTAAAGTTCATGGAATAAAGTTAATAAAGGAAAAATAAGACCAAGGTCATGTGATATGTATTTCGAGCTCAATGTCGGGTAAATCATCCTAGTGGGCATCACTTGTTTATTATGGCTAAGGGAAATTGGTAAAGGATTTGAAAAGACAAAAGGCATTATTGGCATTTATTTTATGAAAATAAAGGAAAATAGGAGAAAAGGAAGGTGAAGAGATGCAAATTTGGATTAGTAAATTGAAAGAAAATGGAGGAAAAATGACGAAATTAGAGGCATCAATAGTAAAAATTCTTATGAGGATCAATTCATAGTTTTTTTAGCCTTTTTTCAGTGTAGTTTTTGAATTAGTTTGAGAGAGGAGAAGAGCACCGATAGGAGAAGGAATTCAAGCAAGAAAAGGAAAGACAAGGAAGGCAAAGGGAAGCAAGGATCATGCAAGGGAAAGTTAGATCAAGTAGCCTCAACATGAATACTTGTAGGTAACATGTTTCATGTATGATTCCCTAGCTGCCCTGGAATACATGGTATATGGATGTTTGTATTTGGTTCATTTTTTTCCATTGGCATGGGGTTTGTTGGGTTCTGACAGTGTTTTTAGCCTTTCCTTTTCATTATGTATACCCATTGTTTGATGGGATTAATTCTTGGTTGAGCTTTATATTGTTGGAAGGTTTTGGATCTGAGTAAGGTGGTATGAAGAAAATCCCAAGGGTTGGGGGTGGAGATGGTTTTCTCTGGGAATCCCTGAACAAGTGGGTGGAGACATGAAAATTCCTCAAGGGATGGTGAAGTAATTACGAGGCATCCAAGATTGATTTTGTTTTGTGGTCTCAAGGAAAATTTATGTAAGATCACAATAGTGTGAGTGTGGAGGTGGTTTAACCTCTGGCTTCCCTCGGTTGTTTATGCATTGGTTATCCCATGAAATCACACATTCATACTTGGAATATGGCATGGGAGTGATTGGATGAAATAAAAATTTGGTTCAGCCCAATCTATGGTCATGTGGTATGTGGTAGTCCCTGACTTGGTTGGATTTTGCATATGTCAATAAGAGCTAATTTCCTCTTGTATTTTATGAGTAAATGTACTTAGTTTTATGTGGCTTTAATGGTTGTTGTATCATTGTCATTTATCTGGTTATATGTTGGTTATAAGCATGGTTTTATGACATATTCATGTTATGAATCTTAACATGTTTTTTCTTGTAAATCACTAGTTAATGAATGAATGACCTAATAAATTCTATTGCAGCTATTGTGAGAGGGAATTATACATTCTTGATTTTTCTTATATAAGTCCCAGATCTCTATGTTCAAATATGCATTAATGGCTTATAGTTTTTATATTCACCATGTGCTTGATAGAATGACTGTCATGGTTAGACCTGATTAGGTCGATTCCTTGGTTAAGTTTTTTGTTAAAGGATTTTTCCTTATGTCATTTGTTGTTCTACAAATTTCATCAATCTTTGGGCAGTGGTCTGGGGACTAGCCTTGAAAAAGTGGCTTAGATCTCGTAGTTGGTTGCACAAAAATGAGTGAAAAGGACTACAGTCACTAGGAAGCAGGCTCATGAGAGCGACTGGAGCATTACCATCACTAAATTTCCTTGTCATGGGAGTGATTGATGCTTTAATTTAGTGACAAGATAAGTTACCTTATGGGTTAAGCACCTAGAGTGGTTGGTTGGCTCCTAGGGGTCCTATAGCAGTTGAGGGAAGGTATTAAGGACTTGTTTTGTTGACTCCATTTCCTTAAGGTTATCTAGGAGGTTGATTCATATCATAGTAGCCCTCAGCTCATGTTTACCCCGGGCATGTTGGTGAAAGTGGGAAGATATGAGAGGAGGTGCTACAGGCTGGTACCAAAACATGTTTCAACACTTGGAACTGATGGGTTCGAAGCATGTTATTATGCAGGAATTTTCATGTTTATGGTGATCCATACATAGTAGGTTAGAAATGCATCATCATATTCATATTATTAGTTTATGTCATCATGATAGTAATGTGTTGGAGGAGATAGAGCAGGAGATGCAGATCATTAGAGTGAGGTTGTTGTTGGGTTGTGTTATATTCTTTCCACAACTAGCCCATGTAGTTAACTAGGGGTTAGAGGGGGGGCAAAGCCCCCCTTTGTTGCGCCAATAGTGTAGCAGGGGGTAGGTTCACAGGGGTTTGAGGCGTACCCGTAAACCCACTTTATGGGCAGACCCACCTATGGTTTTGTGCATGATTTTCACACATGTTTTTGGACGTGATGGTTTTCGGTCCATGGTATTGGATGCGATGGTTTTCAGTCCATGGTATTGGATGAAATGGTTTTCAGTCCATGGTATGGGATGCTTCAGCATGTATAAATATGTATTATAACATTGGAAGGAACATAATGAAAAATCAAGATGGTAGTCCCGATTTTGGGATCTAGGGGAAAATCTCTGTGTATAAGTGTTTCATGTGTTATGCTCTCACATTGTTTATTTTTTGTGTTTTAGAATTTGTATGCAGATAATTTCTGCATGGGGTTAAAACCTACATTTGGTATCAGAGCTGTTTTGGCTTCAAGGGGACGCCTTTGTTGCTAAGCGTTTTCGCTCGGGCCTATGGTAGGTCCGATTCAGTGGGAGATTTGCAAGATCGATTCTAGTGGTCAAAGAACATGGTGAGCAGTGGAAATATAGAGATGGAGAAAATGGTCAGAGTTTTGAGTTGTGGAAACTCAAGATGGAGGATCTGTTGGTGGATAAAGATCATTGGATCGCGGTAGATCCAGGTACTAAACCAACCGAAGTGTCCGATGAAGAATGAAAAAAGTTGGTTTGGAAGGCAAAGAGCACAATATGATTGTGTGTCTTAGATTCAATATTGTTGAATGTATTAGGGGAAGCTACAGCAAAAGCTTTGTGGGACATTTTAGGGACTTTGTACCAATCTAAGCCTCTGGTGAACAAATTGTTCTTGCAGAAAAAGCTATATAACCTAAGGATAAAATATGGAGACTCGGTGAAAGAGCATCTAAACGCATTTAATATTGTGGTAAGTCAGTTAGCATCTGTTGATATTAAAATTTCAGATGAAGATAAGTGCATTAGTTTGCTGTGTTCTCTACTAGATTCATGGGATAGTTTGGTTATTGTAATAGGTAGCAATGCAACTGCCTTGCAATTTGATCAAATAGTCTCATCCTTGCCGATGGAGGAGATGAGACAGAAAAATATGGAGAGCTAGAATGGTGATGCCTTGTCTATACGAGGACAGTCCTAGAACAGAAAAAAAAAAAAAATAAAATAAAATCATCAAGTGGGAGATCTAAATCTAGAGGGAGATCTCAATCTCCAGGAAACCCTGTAAAGGTAGTGTATTGGAAATGCAAAAATGAAGGACACTACAAAAGGGATTGTAAATCTAAAGCTCCTAATAAAGGAAAGGTGTCTGATGATGCTCCTTCTGCAGAGGCAAAAACCACCTCAGATTAAGGTGGGGATGTGTACTTGGCTTCTTCAAGTACACATGTAGATCATGAGGCATGGTTGATTGACTCTGGCACATCCTTTCACTTCACTCCCAATAGAGAGTGGTTCTGCGAGTATGAGAAATATGATGGTGGTGATGTCTTCTTAGGGGATGATAGGAAGGTTAGAATCATTGGTTGCAGAAAAGTAAAGTTGAAGTTGCAAGGTCGAAGGGTTATAACACTTCTAGGTGTCCTTCATATTCATGCATTGGCCAGAAATCTGATTTCTGTAAGCAAGATGGATGATGCAGGCTTAAAAATAGTGTTCGAGAACGATACTTACAAAATGGTTCGCGGAGCACTGGTATTGATGTGGGGAGTTCGAATTGGAACTCTGTACAAGTTGCAAGGTAGCACTATTATTGATGGGTGCAACAGTTCTATGGTTCCTGAAAGTGGAGTAAAAAATCAAGTGGTCTATGGAGAGAAAACCATGTTGTGGCATCAAAGGCTTGGACATATTGGAGAGAAGGGCCTTCGAATACTTCATGGTAAAAGTATGGTAGAAGGTATGTGTAATAGCTCTCTGGATTTTGATTTTTGTGAAAATTGTGTATATGGGAAGCAGAATCGGGTGAGTTTACCCTCTGGTAGTAAGTGGGAAAAATAGATATTAGAGCTTGTGCATAGTGATGTGTTTGGACCTGTCAAGGTTCCATCACTGGGTAAGTCTGGGTACTATGTATCATTTATAGATGACTTCATAAGGAATACATGGATATATTTCCTTAAGAAGAAATCTGAAGCCTTTGAAAGGTTTAAAGAATTTAAGGCTCTCATGGAAAATTAGACAGAGAAGAAGATAAAGGCGCTGAGGACAGAAAATGGTGGAGAGTTTTGTAGTAAGGAATTTGAAGAAGTTTGTAAGATGTGTGGTATAGCATGATAGAAGACTAATCCATATACACCGTAGCAAAATGGAGTTGCAGAAAGAATGAATAAGGTTGATGGAAAGGGCGAGAGGCATGCTCAGTGGTGCCGGGTTAGGACAAGAATTCTGGGTAGAGGTGGTGGATACTGCATGTTACCTGGTCAACAGGTCACCTTCATCAGCATTGGAGGATAAGACTCCACAAGAGGTATCGATCGGTAAGAAACCCTCTCTTTCACATCTGAGGGTATTTGGATGTGATGCATATGTACATGTTCCAGAGAAGAAATGAACCAAGTTGGATAGTAAGTCTGAAACATCCATCTTTATTGGGTATAAGGATGGTTTAAAGGGTAATAAGCTTTGGAACCTAGTCACACAGAAGGTTGTGTATAGCCGAGATGTGGCGTTCAGAGAGGTAAAATATGTTATTAAACTTGAAGTCCAACCAAAGGAAGTTGAGAATATAGAGTTTGAGCTTAAGGAGGAAGAATCAAACTCTACAACAAAGGAGGAATCAAAAGATGAAGAGCCACAAACTTTGAGTGTCAGAAGATCAGATTGACAAAGAAGACAACCAGAAAGGTATAGTCCATCGGCCTTTTGTTCAAATTTTGTTTTATCTATTACTGACGATGATCCCACAACTATGAAGGAAGTAATGGATTCAGAGGATGGAAAGCTCTAGAAAGAGGCGATGGTTCATGAAATGTCATCTTTGCACAAAAATGAGGCTTGGGATCTGGTGGAGTTGTCGACTGGAAGGAAACCCATTCGAAGCAAATGGGTGTTCAAGAAGAAGACAAATGCAGAAGGAAAGGTGGAGAAATATAAAGCTCGGTTAGTAGAAAAAGGTTATTCCCGGGTGCCAGGAATTGATTTTGGTGATATTTTTTCTCCTGTTTCCAAGTCAGCTTCTATTAGATTACTTTTATCTGTGTTGCTGCTTTTGATAATTTGAGGAAGAACAGATGGATGTGAAGACAACATTTCTTCACGGGGATTTGGAAGAGGAGATTTACGTGAAGCAACCTAAAGGCTTTGTGGCGAAGGGTAAGAAAGAACTAGTATGCAAGTTAAAGAAGTCTATATATGGGTTAAAATAGTCACCAAGGATGTGGTATCAGAAATTTGATACATTTATATGGGGACTTGTCTTCACCAGAAGCAAAGAAGATCACTGTGTGTATTTTAAATTAATTGGTGACCGTGTTATTTATTTGGTCTTGTTTGTGGATGATACGTTGTTGGTTGGAAATGACAAAGAAATTATCCAGGATTGAAGACCCAATTGTCCTCCAAATTTGACTTGAAAGATCTTGGTGTTGCAAACTATATTTTAGCCATGGAAATTAAAAGAGATCAGGCAAAGAGGAAGCTCTAGTTAAACCAAAGGAAGTATGTCAATACAATACTGCAAAGGTTTAATATCCGGGATAGTAAACTGGTGAAGGTTCCTATTCTTATAGGTGTGAGGCTATCTGCTGAACAGTGTCCGAAGACACAAGAAGAGGAAGAGGACATGTCCCATGTTCCATATGCAAGTGTAGTCAGTAGCCTCATGTATGCAATGGTCTGTACTAGACCAGACATTGCACATGTAGTGGGAGTATTGAGCAGGCTTATGTCAAAACTAGGAAAGGAGCATTGGACAGTAATGAAGCTAGTTTTTAGGTATTTGCGTGGCACTAGTGATTATGGTTTGTGCTACCAAGAAGACCAGGATTGGATAGAGTGTTGGATATTCATGGCTTTGTTGATGCAGACTAGGTTGGAGATCTAGATCAAAGAAGATCTACAAGTGGGTATGTGTTTAACCTATTTGGAGGTGCAGTCAATTGGATGAGTAGGAAACAATCTATAGTGGCACTATCAACTACAATGGCAGAATACATGGTAGCCACTCATGCAAGTATGGAAGAAGTTTGGTTGCATAGATTGTGTTCAAGTATGGGGTTAGTATAGGAGGCTATAAGGATAGACTGTGACAAGCAAGTGCAATGTTCTTGGGAAAGAACCTTGCATATCATTCAAAGACAAAGCACATTGATGTTTAGTATCACTTTGTGAGGGATATGATAGAAGACAAAAAAGTGTTGCTTGTAAAGGTGGACACTTTGAAGAATATTGCAGATGCATTGACAAAGTCTGTGAGCTCTGAGAAGTTCTCTTGATGTAGAGAAACAATGGGAATTGTAGGGCTGGATAAATGACTAAGCTCTCTTGTGGCCCCTTGTCGAAAGAAAACAACAAGTGGGAGAATGTTGGGTTGTTTTATATTCTTTCCACGACTAGCCCATGTAGTTAATCAGGGGGTTAGAGGGAGGGAAGAGCCCCCCTTTGTTGTGTCGATTGTGTAGTGGGGGGGTGGGGGGTGGCAGGGGGTTTGAGGCATTCCCATAACCCCACTTTATGGGTTTCGAGGCATCACCCGAGAAAATTTTGGCTTTGGACCCTATGTTAGGATGGGTGGACCCACCTATGTTTTTTTGCATGATTTTTGCACATGTTTTTGGACGCGATGGTTTTCGGTCCATGGTATTGGACATGATGGTTTTTGGTTTGTGGTATTGGATTCTTCAGCGTGGATAAATATGTATTATAAAATTGAAAGGAACATAATGAAAAATCAAGCTGGTAGTCCCAATTTTGGGATCAAGGGAAAAATCTCTGTGTATATGTGTTTTATGTGTTATGCTCTCTCATTATTTATTTTCTATGTTTTAGAATTCATATGTAGGTAATTTCTATATGGGGTTAAATCCTACAGTTGCAACACTGGAATTTAGGTTAAGGGAGGATCATCATACAATTTTGTATATTGGGCATGCAGGTTTGTTAGTTGATGGTTGTTATAAGAATTATGGCTATGTATATGCCTGCCATTATATTGTTGTTTTAGTTACTTGCATGATATATGTTAGCAAATTAGTGCAGTCATATGCACATGCGTCAGATAGCCATGAATGATGGTAATTTTTTTATTATATAAATTATGGTCATATGCATGATGATTATGGTTATTGCAACTCAGATCTTGATATTATGTAGTGTGCTAATATGGATTGGCCCGTGTAGATGGTTATGGTTATGATATTCATGTATGATTCAGTATTTTTGATATTGTGTCATACTAATCTGGATTGACTTCTGCATATGCGATAGCCTCCCCTAAGATACATTGAGGAATGATTTTGATTATGTAACACCATATGTTTACAATTTGATTGATTGATTAATTAGATGATATGAGTATGTATATAAGATTGCATGAAGATATGGCCATGTTTTAAGATGGTTGTACTAACTCAATATGTGTTGAGATAGTTGATATGTACTTGAATGTAAGTGGGTTCTTTTTGTAGTATTATTATTTGTGACTATGAGTCGATTATGACATGGTTGTTAATATTGGTAAAGGTTTATTTGAAGCCAATATATACAACGTCTTGATCTTTGGAACATGTGGCTGACATGTCTGAACAGTTGTAGGGAAGCATGCTTGGTATTAGCATGACAACATAACAATTGATTTGTTGATATAACTAACAGTTGGGTGATGTGATAGTACATAGTAAGACTCAATTGAAGCAAGTAAAAAAAGGTAACATAAAGCAATTAGGTGAGAAATCATTTGGCTATGTTTGGAAACCACAATTCCAAATGAATGAGTGATTTGAATGAATGCATGAAGTCTTCTTAACCTTGATTTTGTCTGACATTATGTGGATATGTGCTAGATTCATGAACATGTATTCGACAGGTATAATAGCTAGTTTCCACTCATAGTTGGATTCATCAAGGGAATTGGAGTCCTTTTAAAGATGGAATGGATGTGTTCAGTTACAAGGTAACATTCTTGCCACAACAAGGTAAGATAACTGGTATATTGTTATATTTATTTTTTCATTGACAATTATGTGTCTATGGTAGTATGATGCATGGGATCGTATGGAAAAAGAGACTACATGAAATCTTGAAGATGGAGAAGGTTGAGCTTTTCCTTGGAGGCATTAAGAACCCATGGGGATTGATTCATTGTGTTTGTTTCTAGTTTTGTACTTTTAGTGCTTTGTGATTTGTTTGCGCTTGGTTTACAATTTTGTTTATGTATTGTGCATGATCATGCCACTTTGTTTGTGGTGTCATATTGCTATTGGTTTCTCATGGTTTTCTTCTTGCTTGATTCTTGATCTTTCCTTTTATCTTTTGACGGTATGGGGAATTAGTTGGGAAAAAGGAAAGTTGGTGGAGCTCTAAGAGAGCTAAATGAAACTTGAAAGGTAATGTAAGACCTGGGTGAATTGTGGTGCATGTACAAGGGTAGTTGAAGGAAACTATATGATATTTAACTAGATTCGTTGGGTCCACTGGGGTCAATGGATAGTGGAAGGACAATCATGAGAAAGATAGTAAGAAAGGTGAAGTAAATGGATCTAAGGCATCAGTTGCCTTGGATATGTTGGGAATGGTTGTTCTCAATATTGTGCATGTTGTGCATGGACAAAGGAAGTTCTCTTAGACTTAACATTATGATATTTGGAAATTATGTTGTTATTATGATTAATGTCTATATATGTATATATGTATGTACCTATGTTGTTTCCTAATAGGGATGCCAGGGATCATGATTATTTTATGATGATGTTTATATGTATATATGTATGTATGTATGTATGTTGTTGTTTAAAAAGGTTGGCAGGGATCATTCCTATGGAGGACTGATTTCTTATGCAAGTGAATGGAATGAAGAGGTTCCTGGCTATGAGGAATCAAGTGGGAAGAGTAGCCCAACAAATTTATGAAGTTCCTATCATGTTGATATGAATTGATATTATGTGTTTATACTATGTCTATGTTTATATTATGTTAGGTAATCTCTAGGGATACATCAACTGCACTAAAGTAGTGTGATCTGTGACATGCAAGGATAAGGATAGATAATGGAAATACATTAAAGGCTAGGTTGCATGGTAGAACTAGTGTGGCTTCCAGCTATGTAGTAATACTGTGGTGTATATGTTTTGCATGTTGTATCTATGGTGTTACATACATATGGTACGATGTGCATGTTGTATATGTGATGCTATGTATAGATGGTGTTGTATATATGTTGTATATGTGGTTCTATGTACAGATAGTGCTATGTACAAATGATGCTCGATACATGTTGTATATGTGGTGTATAGATTGTACATATGGTGTTCTATATATATGGTGCTGAGTACATGTTTCACATGTGATGTTGTGTACATATGGTGCTATGTACATGTTGTACATGAGATGTTGTGTGCATACGGTGTTGTGTACATGTTGTACATGTGGTGTTGTGTAGGTGGTGATGTGTACATGTTGTGCAGGTGGTGTCGTGTACATGTGATGTTGTGTACACATTGTGGAGGTGGTGTTGTGTACATGTCATACATGTTGTGTTGTATTGTGTGTATGTGGTATTGTGTTGCGGATATTGTGTAGTTGTTCTATTGTGACATGTGTATTAATTTTATTACATGCTGTGTATGTATATGTGTTGTGTTGCACACTGGGAATAGGTGTATGTGTCGTGTTTTAAATTGGGTGTAGGTGTATATGTTGTTTTGTACGCAAGGTGTAGGTGTATGTGTGACATTGTAAGCCAAGTGTAGGTGTATGTGTTATATTGTGCATCCGGTGTAGGTGTATGTGTCATTCCGTACACTAGGTGTAGGTGTATGTGTTATATTGTGCATCCGGTGTAGGTGTATGTGTCATTCCGTACACTAGGTGTAGGTGAATGTGTCATGTTGTATGCGATGTATAGGTGTATGTGTTGTGTTGTACAGTGTGATGAGACAGCAAGGTACAAGACTATTTGGGCCCTTACTATTGATATTGATGGTTGAGGCAGTTTAGTCTCAGGATACCCTTGTTGTTATGGAGGGTTGAGGTAGTTTAGTCTCAAGATACTCTTGTTTCTGATATTGAGGGAGCAGGTAGTTCAGTCACCAAATTCCCTTGCTGCTTAAAGGGAAGTCATTGGGTGATTTCCAGGTTTGGAAATCGATTCAATGTGTGTACAAAAAGGACAAAGAACAAATGCATGAAGCAAAAGAAGCATTAAAAAGGTAAGTATCAGTATTTTATTTCAGTTTTAGTTATGCAGGTGATATATGGATCTTATTTATGATGGTTGCATGTGATTTATGATTTTGAGTTATGATGGTTGTGTTTTGAGCTAAATGGATGTGATATGTTTATACATGATGATTTGGTCAAAGATCTGGTTTGATTGGTTGTGATAGGAAGTAAATGAAATTGCAAGTGTACCTTATTGATGGGCCACCAATGAGGTATGGTTTAAATTTGTTTCAATTCCTTATAGTCTTATGGAAATTATGTTCTTGTTACATGAAAGCAAGGTAATGCACAGTTTGGGTGGTTGAAATAGACTACAAGAATTAGTAGCAATGGCAAAAGGAATTGGAGTAGGCAATAGTATTTTGGTAAAGCACTTCACAAGAGGGTCATTATGGGACATTGGTACCAAATAATGTCAATTGATTTTCATGAGCACGCTATGACTAGTATGATGGTTTTGAAACAAGGATATGCATTGGTTTTTGGACGTTCTAATGCGAGGAAACCTTGCCAAGGGACAAAACACACGGGAAAGGGGATGTCAGGGAACTTGGAAGGTGAGTGACTACATGGAAGGGGGTCACTAGATTGCTCAAGTGATTGTGTAGCGAAGAAGGGAAGGCTAGGGATGGATTTTTTTTGGCTATTAGAATTTCCAGATGGAATCAGATGCACATTGGGAGTGTCCACTAGAATAATGAATTGATAACTGTTCACTGGGAGAATAGGTAGCAGAAAGAATGTGGCATTGCACATTGGATGTAGGCTTGAATTTAGCAGTGGATTTTGGACTTCCTAGGAAGCAGGTGAATCCTGGTACTACTTTTGAGGGTGAATGTGTGAGCCTCTGGATTCCCTTATTGCAGATGCAGGCACTGTAACCTTTTATTTGCTAGTTAAAGAAAATGTAGATATGTATATATGTGTATATTATTGTAAATATTGTATTGATCTAGATTTATAAAGCTCCATAAAAAATATTGTTATTTATTTTTTTAACCAAATGTGTATAAGTATACATGGTTGTTATTGTAAATATCAGAATGATTTGTGTTATAAAACTCTAGTACACAGTATGATTGTCATCTTTTCAGAAGTAGTCATTGTAGAGACTACATCAAGAAAAGTTATAGAGCTCCATGGGTAGTATGTTTTGGTTTTCAGTCACCTTGATGGTCATAGGTGTCATAGAACACCAAGGATGGTGTTCCCTTAAGGGGGAGGGTTCTGCAACAATCTGTTGAAGCCCCGAAAATTGGGTCGACAACAAGGGGGATACCCGCTCGGTCCGGACCTTGGTTGGCAGCTCCTTATCCATTTGGTATAGCGGGTCCAACTGGGGATAACGGGACCAGTTTCCCGATCTTGGGTGTGTGTGTGTGGTTAGAGTTGAATAATGCTGATCTAAGAGTACTTTAAAGCTAATCTAATTCAGATTCTTTAAACTAACTCTATGCTATTGTAATCTAGTGAGAAACAACACATCAAATCTATGCTAACCCGGGATGTATATCTTCCATTATGCCGAATCTTAAAGAGATTTCAACACCAATAACTGGTAATAAAGATCATTCAGCTATCGTAAGAATAGAAATCATTCAAGATAAACCACTTTGCATAAGAAGTTAGGCAAAACAGTTGTGAACAACATATCGCATAATAAGCTATTCATATATCAGACATAAGCAATATGACTCCACCGTACAGAAGTGCCAAATGGTAACCCATACATTCATGCAATAACATATAAATAACTGAAAACTATAAATCACTTTAAAGAATATAAGAAGAAATTGCCAAGAGATAGAAGTACCATTTATGACTAATTCTACCCATAAGCTTCAAGAAAAAATGATCCATCTATACTTGTTCTAACATCTACCAAGAGTACAAAAGTGCAACATCAGTAGTAGATATCAAAATGCAACTAAAAATAAATCTCGATCCATCCATTCATCAAAACCTCCTCTGAGGGTGCAGAAGTGCATGTTCTGAGGATAAGTTTTTGACAAATCTCTGGACCCTTCTCTAAATGCATGACAAGGGTTAAAATACTACTTCCTAATTCTAATAATAGTGTTTTTACAAAATTCTAGGATACGGTTCTCAAATGAACGTCCTTTTTCTAATCTAAAATAAAAAGAAACAACAAACTTCTAAAAATAAGCTATTTTTTAATTTGGTCCTTAAAACTGCAAGTGTTCATCATGGATTTGAGAAGAGTCGGTTGGCCGACCTCTGCGCTGAGCTGGGCTGCGAAAACAAAATCTATGAGAGCTGGCACTACTTTCTCGGCTGAGTTTATGATGCATTTCACAGTCATCCATTGACTGTGTGGCTTGACTAAGTATGCCCAGTAACACTCCCAATTCAACATGTTCAATGCCTGGATCGCTTTTCCCTTTCCCTGTGCCTTCTGCTTCCATTCTGCCTCCATTCGTGACTTATTTGGTAGGTACCCCGGGGTGGTTTCTGCGATTAGGTTGGCTCTGTGTAAATTTTCATTTACACAGTTGATAAGAACGCTCGCCTGCGCCGCTGTCTCCGCCGCCTGTTCTGCTTGCCTGGTTTGATTGTCCCATTTGTTAAAGAGCAATTCTTTATGGCTCTCGTTTATTCTGGGTGCATTTGCTCTCTTCCCTTCCTCTTCATCCTGCCAAGCTAAGTATTCTGTCACTCGTTTGTCAATCTGGTCGTAGTCATTTCGCAAGTCCGCCACTTGATTGGTGAGTTTATCGCTCAGCTCGCAATAGTGACTCCACTACAATATTTTATGTCCCAACTCTTCCTGTTGCTGCAGAAGTTGCTCATTTAAGCCAATAGATTCTGAAACAAATTCGGCAAGCTTGGGCTCGTCCTTGTGTATTTCTTGTAAAGCTTGCAACTGCTTTCCTTTTTCGTCTAGGCTTCTTTCATAGCTTATCTGCATTTGCTGAAAGTCTTCTTGTAGTTTCTCAAGTTGTTTGGATGCTTCAATACTAGCATTGGCTTGTTGTAGCTGTTGTTGTAGTAGTTGCATTTGGTTTTCTTGTTCCCTCAACAGTTGCTGAACTTCTGACGCCTTGTCGATAGTCGCAGAAGCGTATGCTCCTGCGATCTGAGATAACTTCGTGAGATTTTCTGTCAGTTTGTTGTTAGGGTGATTAAATGATTCATGATTTACTTACGTTACATTGAAGATCGTGCCATCGCAAGTCGCGCTAATCGCAAATCGTCGGATCGCAGATTGCGCCATCGCGGCGATCGCAACATCGCAGGTCGCAACATCACGGATCGCAGAAGTTTGATGTTTGTCAAGTATTGCCAGTTTATTTCTGCGATATGCGATCTTGCGATCGATGTTATCGCAGATCGGCAGATCTTGATGTTTTTCCTTATGAACATTACTTTACTGCGATGCGACGTTAGGCTTAACATGGGGGCCTTGCGCATACCAATATTTATGAGGGAATGAGGGCATTTCCTATCTTTTTGTAATGCAATTTTTTAAAGACCTTTACCTTATCGTAGACTTAGGTTAAAAATATTCGAAAGACCTCTTTAAGCTTACGATGGTGACCTTATTTTGAAGAAAGGAAAACTTGATTTTTCTCAAAATTAAACTAAGGGTCCCCCATTCATTTAGTATTTTGGACAAACACTTAAATGAAAAAGGGGGGGTTGTTGCTGGCCACAACAATTGGCGATTCACTTGGGAATCCAGTTATCTCTGATCCTTTTTCGACTTTTTTCAACTTAAAAAAAAAAATAAAAAATAAATAAAAATAAAAAATAAAAAAAAAAAAAAAAAAATTCTCAGAAAACTTGAACTTTATTATATAAAGATGAAAATATTATACTTCAAACTGTCAATGATATTTCGTTTTAACTCCTTTCTATTTAATTACTTGTATCCTTAGTTTGTCCTTGCGTTTACGCCAGCCCTTACTTGGTCTTAAATAAAAATTAAAATAAAGTCTTCCCTATATAGCAGTCCTTTTCAAATATGCTTCTTTGTCGCAGGTAGAGCCTCTGCTGCCAGCAGGCGTCCATAGTCTCAACAGGGTTACCTATTAACCAGTAATGATCCTTTATCCTGTTCAAGTGTGTTTACAACCATTTAGAGAAAAACCCATTTTGACACATTTTTTTTTTTTTTCTCTAAAGAACAATGCCTTGGTTTGGCGGCCAATTTATGACACAGTCACTCACTTGATTTACACTTTTGCTGAACAAGATGGCTCGTGATGCGACCCCTTGTCTTTTGATTGCAACAATCTTGAGTCGTTGCCCTGTTTGGTGGACAGTTTTGGCAAAGTCAGCAAGTTATAATATCTGTGATCATGATAAGTCGGCTCGTGATGAGACCTCTTATTCTTTGAGATATAGTGTTTCCATTGGATTGTTTCCCTGAATGCTGCGATTTCCTTTTGCAGGGAGGAAATCAATTTTCTTTCCTTAAGAAAGTTCTGGACGACAATAATAGAGCTTCTTTGGAAATAGCTGTTTCTACAGGGACCCTTTATTTTGTTATTGATGCCTTTCATTGTACTAACGTAAAACAATTCCTTCACTAAGATTGCTTTCTTCAAATTTTTTGGAGTTGAAACTAGTATCATATCTGGATTAAAGTTCTATTGATAATAAAGATCAAGTTTCAACCAAAAAAAAAAATTGTCATTCATAGGAGCAGAAGTTCAAAATCTTGATAGAGAAAAGGTGTCTTTTGTAAACGTCAAATGTTGTTTAGCTAAGGCAAACTTTATTTATGGAGAAAAATACTTAACGAAGTGAGAAGTAGACATTCCCTAGGGTTGTGTAGAAAATAGGGATAATCTTCTTTCTTACTTTGCCTACTAACTATTTAAAAAAAAAATTAAAAAATAAACCTAATCATCTAACTAAACTACTCCTACTCCTACTCTAACTATATACAAAAATTTTGACTAGGTGAAATGATATTTCCAATGGAGCCACCTTCTCATTTTTATTCCTACACGTATGCAACTTTCCAACGTTAGTGTTGAGAACGGAACTTTTCTTGGACTGTTAACGTTGGATGCGAAATAAGAATGTATAACTCCAGTTGGAATTTTGTCCGAAATTTCTTTCTCGCAAAAACTTCTTTCCAACTGGATATCTATTGGATCATAAAAATAAGGATGAATTTATGTTATATCTTGATGATCTTGTAATAGAGGAAGTTCTGTACTTCCTTGACATAGTTTAGCTTTCCAAAATGGTAGCTCGTCTTTTGGATGCTCTTTGATAAGGTGTTTGACATACCAGAATAATCTATCAAAAGACTGAAAATTTAAAACACAATCCGATTTTGTACAAAATGAGTGCAAGTGAGAAAAGAAATGATTATCTGTACAAATAAAGTTACAGCACAACTGGGATTGGCTTGTGATATTTTGTTGTTCACAAGAACTGGCCAGGTTTTGTGAATCAGAAGACAAATTATGATTGTGAACAGGCATGAGGGTTTCTTCATGATATGAATCATAGATCGGGACATCGTCTTGGTTAGTAGAATCAGGCGAATGATCTTTGGCTTTGAAATGAGGATTGAATGATATGTTTTCTGAATTAGAATATCTCTCATTTTTTCAGCTTTGATGAGTTACTTGAGATAAATCAATAACATCATCGTTGGCAAAGTAACCATCATAACTAATTTTATAAGTTTCCCTAGATTCTTCCTTTTGGTCATATATTTTCAGACAAGGAGATTTAAGTGTTCCTTGCTTGGAAACAATCAAAGGATGTTCTATAGCTATCTCTTTATTTTGAAAATCTAATGATGACTTGTTTAAATTGTCCTCTGTGTTTTTTGAAATATCTTTAATGTTGAGAGGGGAAAAGTTATCATCATTAAAAACATCAGGATAAAGAGAGAAGTGTGATTCTGAAGCAACGTATTTAAAAATATCATTATGAAAAATCTTCGTTCATCAGATTCGATATAGACATCGGGTTTTAGATCATACCTTTGTGTACTGATACTTTCTGAAAGAGAAATAGTTTGTTGTTCTAACCTTGGCATCTGCGTTTGTTGACTTGCAACGACATTATCTGACCTTGTATCAAAGTCATCTCCTGGTTCCAAGGTCGGCTTCCCTCCAGCGTTCTCACTTTTGTCTTCTTGTATTAGAGTATGGATAACTCCTAGGCTTTGGGGGCTTTCTTCATTATGAGCGATTTGTATATTCAAATTGGAATTCTCGTTCATATTAGAAAGAAATGAGACAAAACTCGAACTAATTTCTGCTTAATCAGATATAGGAGGCAGGGAATGTTTAGCATAATCTAAAGATTCTTCATCTATGAGTTCACTTTCAAGATCGTACTTTAGACAATCAAGATGAAATCGCATATTAAAATCCCTAATAGATTCATCTTTTTTCTGAAGATAATCAATTTCATTGTATACTTGGTCATACTCATAATAATCAAATTCAAGAATGAAAATCTTGACGAATTGATCCCAGCTGTGAATCGATGTAACTGGGAGGTTTCTGTACCATTTTCTAGCTTCCGCCGTGAGTGTAAGAGTAAAAATTCTGCATAAAACGCCTTCACCAATTCTTTGAATATCATAACTTGAAACTCTTTGAATAAACTGAAGAGCATGATTAAAAGCAAAAGAGTTATTCTTATCATTGAATTTTACCTCAGACAAGAGTCTTACCACTTCAGGTGGAGTGTTGGAAGAAGTAGTAACATGGATGCAACTCCAAATGGGAAGTCTGTGAGTAGCCATCCAGATTCAAATGTTACGATTGATAATCATTCCAACAGACACTATGTTCAGGCCCTCCTTCTAGTGCCAAATATGTTGAAGCCCCGAAAATCGGGTCGACAACAAGGGGGATACCCACCCGGTCCGGACCTTGGTTGGCACCTCCTTATCCGTTTGGTATAGCGGGTCCGACTGGGGATAACGGGACCAGTTTCCCGATCTGGGTGTGTGTGTGTGTAGAGTTGAATAATGCTGATCTAAGAGTACTTTTAAAGCTAATCTAATTCAAATTATTTAACTTTACTCTATGCTATTGTAATCTAGTGAGAAACAACACATCAAATCTATTCTAACTCGGGATTGTATATCTTCCATTATGTGATCTAAAGAGATTTCGAACAATAACTGGTAATAAAGATCATTCAGCTATCATAAGAATAGAAATCATTAAAGCTAAACCACTTTGCATAAGAAGTTAGGCAAAACAGTTGTGAACAACATATCACATAATAAGCTATTCATTTGTCAGACATAAACAATATGAATTCACCGTACAAAAGTTCCAAATGATAACCATACATTCATGCAATAACATATAAACAACTGAAACTATAAATCGCTTAAAGAACATAAGCAGGAATTTCCAAGAGATAAAAGTACCATTTATGACTAATGCTACCCATAAGCTTCAAGCAAAAACGATCTATCTCTACTTGTTCTAAAATCTACCAAGAGTACAAAAGTGCAACATCAGTAGCAGATATCAAAATGCAAGTAAAAATAAATCTCGATCCATCCATTCATCAAAACCTCCTATGAGGGTGCAGAAGTGCATGTTCTGAGGATAAGTTTTTGACAAATCTCTGGACCCTTCTCTAAATGCATGAGAAGGGTTAAAATACTACTTCCTAATTCTAATAATAGTGTTTTTACAAAATTTTAGGATACGTTTCTCAAATGACCATCCTTTTTCTAATCTAAATAAAAAGAAACAAAAAACTACTAAAAATAAGCTACTTCTGAATTTGGTCCTTAAAACTACAAGTGTTCATCATGGATTTGAGAAGAGTCGGT
>APFE031289933.1:201176-291899 GCA_000404065.3 Pinus taeda
TTTTTGTCCTTTTTTAGCGGCTCCTCTCTTCTGGTCCATTCTTTAGTGGTTTCTGCCAGATTTGGGTTCTCTGCTACAAATTTCTTGACAAATTGCACGTTGTAGGTCATCTGAGGCTCAGGAAGATGATACATAAGCTTTCAGTCTTGCGCGGCGAATGATCCTATGAGCCCATGTCCTTGAACTTTGAATTGTCAGCCTTGTAACTCTGCATTGTCAAGTATCCACCTAATCATATCTGTATACGACAAAATTTTGGGTCTAGCTACTATTCGGTGAAGAAATGAACATGCCAGCTCCTCTAAGGATGCCTCAGAAGAGTTTTGTGATCCCGCGGCGCTATCAACCTTCATTACTTTAGGATTTTCTTCCTCCAGCAGCCTATACATGCCTTCCCAGGTCAAAATTCCTGTTTCCCTGTTGCATGAAGTGTCTGTATACAAGTGCGCCATCTCCTTCATCTTTTCCTTCGTCTCAAAGCCTTGGGATTTAGGTTTCTTTCCCATTTCCTCCTGCGTTCGGCTTTTGAATCTTCTTAACTCTTAGTTCCTGCAGATTATGAGTGAAGTGGAAATGACTAATTGAGAAAGGTGATGGGAGAGTTTTAAATGCAACAGATATACCAAATATGCCACTTTACGTGAAATAATTCTTTATAAAAGCACGCGTCTTCATTTCATTTAATAGCTAACAACTAATCCATTTACTATCATTAAAAGCGTATGATTTGGGGTCAGATTATGGTAAGTGGATTTTCTTTGAATGGCGTGCCCGAAGGATTCGTGATTAAATGATTCATGATTTTCTTACGTTACATTGAAGATCGTGCCATCGCAAGCCGCGCTAATCGCAAATCGCCAGATCGCAGATTACGCCATCGCAGCGATCGCAACATTGCAGGTCGCAACATCGCGGTTCGCGGAAGTTTGATGTTTGTCAAGTATTTCCAGTTTATTTCTGCGATATGCGATCTTGCGATCGGTGTTATCGCAGATCGGCAAATCTTGAGGTTTTTCCTTATGAACATTACTTTACTGCGATGTGACATTAGGCTTAACATGGGGGCCTTGCGCATACCAATATTTATGAGGGAATGAGGGCATTTCCTATCCTTTTTTAATGTAATTTTTTTTTTTTAAGACCTTTACCTTATCGTAGACTTAGGTTAAAAATATTCGAAAGACCTCTTTAAGCTTACGATGGTAACCTTATTTTGAAGAAAGGAAAACTTGATTTTTCTCAAAATTAAACTAAGGGTCCCCCATTCATTTAGTGTTTTGGACAAACACTTAAATGAAAAACGGGGGGTTGTTGCTGGCCACAATAGGGGGTGATGATGAGCCCCAAAATTGGTAACTTGTTGGGCTCATTTGGCCTAATTATCCTTGTTTAGTCCTTGTTCAAATCCTTCATTTTCTATAGTTTATGCATTATTTTCAGTATGTTTATGTCATTTGTACGGATAAGGGAAGTCACTTTTCCTAGGTGGTTAACACGTGCTTATTTCAGGTTTTTTGACACATATTGGAGCAAAGTCAAGCAATTGTGGGCTATAAGACAGCCAAGTATGAGGTGAGGATTCATAGGGGGGTTGTCTATGGCATTAAATAACCCTTCCTCGGGATCTTCACCCCCAACTCCAAGCTCCAAAGACCACCAAAACCGAATCTAGAAGGCAGCCAATCAGAATTTATAAGGGACTGTCTAACTCACAGTTTGGACAGCCGAGTTCCACAGATTGAGGAGGCCAGCTAGGTCCCTCATGATGTATAAATGTTGAGGCCTCAGCCTTCGTAAGGGACTTTTGAAACTATTGTGTATTTTGCACCTCAGTGCTGCCAGTCCTATTTTGTTCTTTTGTAGCCATTTTTGGCATCACTCTTATGATTATTTTTGGATAATGAGAAGCAGTTTGGTTTCCTATCAAATCTGAGTTTTTCATAGGAGCCATAGCTCTCAAGGTTGGGCCCAACCTGAGAGCCTAGGGCCTCCTTTCTGTACTGTTACTTTTCCTTTACGTATCATTGTTTTCCTTCATGCATTTGAACATATTTCTGTTATGTAGATTTCGTTATGTTGCTTGAATAGATCACTGTTTATGAATGGCATTGCTTTAGGTGCTTTGGTAGGATAATAACAGAAGAACCTCCAAGAAAAGGGACAACCACGCTCCTGGTTTCACCTCATCCTTATTGGATTAGGGGCTGGAATTGAGGAAACAGTGCTGCCTCAACAAAAACACTAGTTTTCTTGACCATGCAATCCTTAGTGTACTATTTTCATTAGCAGAGATTAGTCATGGGTTTGGACATCTGAAATGTTTCTTTGCATAGTTGATGTACAAGGTTTTCTTTCCAAATAAAGCTGTTGTTCATTTATGTTGTTGATGGTTAGACTAGATTAGTTCAAGATTTGATCATTTGCAAGCCTTTGTTGATTTGATCAAGGTACACCATGCAGGGCATCTCCTCCATTCTTTCATCCACCCAAAGTATCATCTGAGCCACCTGTTCTGCCTCTTAGCTAAGTTTCTCGTTTCCCATCTATCCTTTTTGTCCACGTAACCCTACCTCCTTACTCATCATTGCCTTAGCCTTCTTCAAGCCAAATCAGCCTTCTACACCTCTTCACCGCTCCATCCACCAGTCCTTAGGCGATTTTTAGACCCTTACCCTACCTCCAGATCCATCCATGCACCTTCTCTCACTCATCCATCCCCTAAAAACCGATTTCCAAACATCTTGTAGAAATTCTGAAACATCCTGTAGAACCCCTGCAGACTTCCTGTAGAAGCTCACAAATGAGGTTTCCTGATAGCCAAACTTTGTGAAACTCTCTGGAAGAGTGTTAGGGACTCCTTAGACCCTCTCTAAACCTTTCCAACCTTTTCCAAGCATTCCTCTTCCTTGATCCACCCTTGCACAGTAAAGCACAGTTCAAGCATATGCATGAGAAAATTAACTTAATCAAAAATACAAAAAGATGTTTTCTTAGGATAAAGGTAGTGTAAACACATGTATTTTCCCTTCATAGAAGTAATGGCATATCTTTCAGCAGTTTGCACCCTCATCTTTGCATCAGTAGGACTAGTTGGTAGAATTAGGGTTTGCTAGGGTTTGCTCTTTCCTTCAGTTCTTCAATCTCTTTTCGCAAGTAGATTAGCTTCCTTTGAGTTAGCTTTCATTCATTAATTAGAAGCTTCTTCTAAGAGCTTAGAGAAGTTGGCTAAAGCCCCTAACAGACTTGTGCCAGCTGACCAAGTGACAGCTGCAGCAAGAGCTAGTACTTGTGCATACAACACCGTCGCTTCCAAGTTTGTTACGAACAACCGGGTTGATAAAAGTAAAGAAGGGAGTCCCAGGAGTTGCAGCATTATTGCTGCAATAATGGAGCCCACCAATTATCCTTTTCGGAATATATTTTTAGAGTTCGAAAATCAATGCATATTTTGATGTCCCTGATATTCCTCCTGAACGGAACTAAATTTGAAACCCACTGAGAATGTCTGATCGAAAAAAAAATATTTTATCTTTCAATAGTTTGTTCAATTCTTATTTGATTTGGTTTGCAAGCTTAGGATGATTTTTTCTTAATTTATGTTGTATAGGTTTAGTAGATTATTTAATTAGAATGACATGTTGAATTATTTTAGTATTGCAAACCTTCAAATCATCATATGCCTAAGAAAATATATCTTTGTGGTATTTGAAAAGTTTTATGAATCTTGTGTATTCTGAATGAGTACAAGCGAATCCCAAATTGATATTTTCAGGATTTTTATTAGTTCCTAAATTCACCTCATATTGCATGTAGGAACTGTTTATTTCGTAATTTGTACTTCCTTTAAATCTTTGTTGGAAATCAAAAAGGTTTTTTTTAATGAGCTATTGATTTTGTGATTTATTTTCATCTAAAGAATTTAAGTCCATTTGTAAATCATGTTGATCTTCATTGATTATTGAACCTTTAAACATATCTTCCATAGTTGTTGTTGTTTTTTTTTTTTTTTGGTCATCATCACCAAACACTCTCGAGTTGAATATAAGATGGCCTAAAGAGAAATTCTACAGAAAATTTATCCATACGAAGAAGCCTTGAGGCCTCATTAGCTAGTAAGTCAGCATCTAAATTTTGAGAAGGACGTACTTAACATAACTCAAAATTGTCATAAATTCTGCATTAAATTCCATACTTCTTGTTTATAATTTTTAAGATGATTTGAAACGTCGTGAATAGTTTTATTAACTTGTGTGACAATGATTTAAGACTCACCTATAGCTTTGATTTTCTTAACTTTCATATAAATTGTTTTCCTAAGGTCGTGTTAAAAGGGCTCATACTCGACGACATTATTAGTGCATTGAAAGTCAAGTCTACAAGACAAAATAAATTTATTACCTTGTGGGTCTTGTAAAACAAAGGCAACATTGACGCCTTCAACTAATTTTGATCCATCAAAGTATAAAAACCAAACATCAATACTTTCATCATCACAGGAAGAAAATTCAAAAGTAGCTACCGTAAGAAAATTTAAGCTTTCAATTTCTAATTCTTCAAAAACATATGCTTCTTATGTATAACTGTTAAAATATGTATCAAAAGAATATTTCAAAGAGATGATTGTTATAGGTTCATTTTAATTGTCTAAATTAGTCATTATATATTTTGTGTTTTTCTTGTTCAATTTTGATTTTATTAGGTTTACCATTTCAAAGTAATCAAATGTGACCAATATATTGAGATATAACCATTTAGTTTTTCAGACAAATCTCTACTCAAAAATATACCATATGACTCAAGAATATCAATAATTTAAATTATTTCTGGATTAGAAGAAAGCCTAATTAACACATTTTTTGTTTCCCCCGAGACTCTAACATTTATTTTGTCAAGTTGTACAATTTGTGTAGCAAAATTTGTAGGAACCAACTTTATTTTTTAGCTAATGAATATGGCATAACATTTGAGGAAGCTCCAAACCATACAATTATGTACATTGAGATTATAGATTTCAAAAGTTGGAAGAAAAGGTGGAGTATGTGAAGTGGACCTGACTCCAATCAAAATTGTATTTATATTAAATATTTTCTTGGATACAACATTGAGTGTTTCTTGTAGAAATAGATTGATTTTCGGGAATATTAATTTCTAAAGCTTTGAACAATTTATTCTTTTTTTTTATTTCATTTTGATAACTCAAATAAAAAAATATTAACTCTTGGTTTTCATATCTTTTACGAGGTCATACTCAATATGTTAAATCTATGCAACTTTATTAGATGAAACACATGTTTATCTATGGTTTGAGTATTTTTTTGAAGGATTTGAAGTTGTAAGAGTGGTAGAAGTAGGATTTTGAGTTTTACTTCTTGTTTGAGAAATGTTTATTTCACTTTCTTTTTCTTCTTCTACACCATTTATAATACCCTTAGACACATCCCACAAAACATTGAGAGTTTTACTAGGTTCATCTTCTACTTTACCTTCTTCCTAGGTTGTTTCTTCTTCTTCTCGACTTTTAAATGTTCTAAACATATTTAGAAAAGTAGAGAATATTTTTTTCTAAATGTTTAATGTTATCACCCAAAAAGTGATAATCTAGTCATTTTCCACTAGGATGATCGAAATACACCATGTAATATGGGTTTTACACATTAAAACCACTTTCACCTTAGCAAATAATTTAGAGAATAACTTTTATTAAAATATTTATTTTTACCCACTTGAAAATAATCCAAAAATCCATTTAATTACTTTCATGTTTTTCCACAAGAAAAAAATTGTAACTTTTATTTATATAAATAAAAATTACATTTCGTAAACACACATAGTGTGTAGCTTGTAAGGGGCATGAAGGAGCATGTCATTACATGTGTAAGGGAAAATGAGCATATCGGGAGCTAATAAGTCCTTGTGCAATCAGGTTATGCCATAAAATGAAATAAAAAGAAAAAAATATAGAGATAAATTAAGGATGACAAATAGTGTTGACTTTTATTTTTGGTCTTCCTTCTTTGTACATGTTTCCACCCATTGGGATCTAGATCAACTAGAAACACGGCTAGTTCTTAAAGCTATCTAGATGTAGGGTTTCTTTGTTAGAATTTGAACCCTATGTGGAATGAGCTCATTTGGTTCCACCTAGACATGTCAAGGGCTAATGTTCTTATATATATGGAGTCGTTGATGGTGAAGTGGTAGATCCAAACTGAACCACAACCTCCCCCTCCATTTTATCTTTAGAGTTTGCTAGTTGAGTCTCTTTATTTTCCTCCTCATCTTCTGAAAGAGAAGGATCACAAAAATACCATCGTTTTGGCCTATTTGTTTTTTTCCTTTTTTGGATCTTCTTTTCCAAAGCAAATGCGTTTTGTAGATGGATTGTTTGGAAGCACACACGACATTTGAATATCATGTTCTCATGATCTAAAGTTTGTGTCCACTAAAAATTCATGTGCTTCAAAGTGATTTGATATGGTAAACCTTTGCTAAGATCTTTCTCCACACAAATCCTAGAAAAAGTGAATATTCATTTTTATGTTCTTTCCATGTCCATTTTTCTAATTTTCCCAATTTGTTCTCAATGTCTTCAAGGACTTGATGGGGTCAGAAAGGAAGGGGAATATTTGGGAGTCTAACCCAAACTAGAACAATAGTAACCACCATAGATGTAACATCAAAATCAAGAAACCACAGAGTAATTTATTGTCCTACTCTACCCTAGAACCAAGGACCTTCATTTAGTACAAAGTCCAGTTCTTTTTTAGTATCAAATTGGACTACAAAAAGTCCTTTAGATCAAAGGTAAATGTCATAATTAGGTGTCTGTGAAGAAAACAACCATTGATGTAATGTTTCAAGTTTTGACTAGAAGCCATTAAATATGCAAATAATGGATTTAGATTCCAGTGTTGTGAATAAGGAGGATACATGTGGGATATTGACCTCCATGGATGGAGATTGTTCCATTTGGTCCACAATATATGCACCTAGAATGTTCTGATTTAGATCTATAGGCTTCAAAGTCTTTCCCGGAGCTACATCCTTGAATGTGCCTAATTTAACTACATCTTTAAAGGAGAATATAAGTCCATTTGATGTTTTGTAACTAGGAGCACCCCCTAGTAATCTAGAATTCACAATGAGTGTAATTTTTTATGATGCTATAAAACTTTAACTGTGCAGATTCTTGTGAAATTTTCCAGGATATTGCAAACTTGAAATATTTTGGCAATTCCCTCATTCCTTTCGATGGACTCCTTAAGAGAGACCACATTGTTAATATATTGGACCCATAAAAATTGGTACTTCCCACTAAATGTTTTAATAAATTTTGGAAGGTGTCATCCTTAGTCCAGATAGACTGAAGGAGAGAAAGACTTCACTTAGATGTGAATGAGAGTCCATAATCCCACAGATAAGGATGACACCATATTCACTGTGAAATGTGTGGTTGTTCAAATAAGATAAACCATACATTGATGCACAACACTAAGACCACAAGGTGTTGAGTCATATACAACATATTACCCATCCCTTCAATAAAACAATCTTTCTATCCCTTAAAATATTCCCGCTTAAAGATATGGAATGCATACAATACAACGACAGTGTGACCAAGGGAAGGAGAATACCCATAGTTTTCTTATGCAGAGATAATGTCGTGACCAAGTCGATAGTGATAGGGAACCAACTACAAAATTCGTTTCACAAATGGTGTGTCTTTTTATCTCTAGGGTCGAGCAATTTGTATACCCCATAGGATGAGATCTCCTCAATGCCAAAAATATCCTCCTTAACACACTCCTAGATAAATGAGAGTCACTCTTAAAAACACCTCAATGTGATTGTTATAGATCTGATCCAAAAATATAAGATAATAGAAATAAACCCAAGAAATAACAAGATCTAAATAGATAGAAATGCTTCTTTATTGATATCAAACCCTTAAGGTAGGGCAACACCATACATTCACTCCTTAAGGAAGGAGAACACTCCACAAGCCATATGCTTGTTCATACAATATTCCTTGACAATATTCCTTCCCTTCCTCCATGTGGAGTCTCTAGCCTCTATATAGGCCTCATACATGCAATACCATGGATCATTACCATGGTTCCATCATACCATCCACTAATACCATGGGCCCATTACATTATTACTAACTACTTGTGGTCCCTTACATGACATGGGTTAACCACCTTATTTATTACTATGGCCCATCCCATTATTACATTATTACCTTGGGTACCTCCCTCGGTACCCCATATTACCCCCCCTAGGTATATAACATATCCAAAGTAACAAATAGTTACGCTCATTCATTGCCAATGTTTAGGCCTCGTATGCATGGTTGTACAATAGTGTGGATTTCATGGTAAAGTCACACAAGATCCTTTCACTTGGCTCACTCACCGAAGCCAAAGGAAAGAATAAAGTCAGACAGGAGGTTGAAGAATACTTGGACTAGCTCAGGCAGATTGCCACCAAGGAATATCTAGAGGTAAATAGGTATAGTATGTAGAAGTACATCACTAGCCCTATCCAGATCAATACCATGTTGCTCTTACTGAAGAAGGAAACTCGAACTGGTTCCAAGTCAATGCACCCAGATGCAATGGAGGCTAGAGTTTGCTTCTAGCCTGGTCCTATCTCCAAGTTTGGGAAATCATTGCATAGTATAAAGCTTGGCATCATTGTGTAACCAAAAAGATACAAGTAGAGGTGGTTGAGATAGAGTTTCCCCGAACTCAATCTTGCCTCGTTTTTGTCTTATTAGGTTGTATAGTTGAATCTACCCAATTTTGTCTTATATGGGTATGAGTGTTATTGTAATATTCTTTTGTAATTAATTATAAGTGGAATTCCAAGTGTCAATTGTGGAATGTGACGAGTCATTTTGTAATGAATTCCAAATGTCATAGTTGAAGGAATTCAAAGAGTCATGAGGGAATTCAAAGAGTCACAAAGGGAGATGAATAGTCACCCTTTTTGTTATAAATATACCCTCATTAGTCATGTAACAGGATTTTGGTCGGGATTTTGGCTGGGATTTTGGCTTAGGATTAGAAGTTTGGGAGTTTTTTTTAAAGCCTTGGCTTCTCCTTACCATAGAAGGAGTATCTTTATTTGGAGGAACATGTGTTGGCGTCATGTTCCACTATTGGACTAGTGGTTCATAAATTGTATTTGTATGCTTGGGACTTCACTTTAATATAAGCCCAAAGTCGACATGCTTTCATGTGAGGCTCCTTCCTAAGGTCCTCTAACTAAAACTAAATTTCTCTAATTTTAAACACAATAAGATGGAAAATAACTTATTTATATCTAAATATTTATTTGATGATAATATACCGTTAAAATTTATTTACCACAAATTAAATAAGTAAGAATTTCATTGCAACCATTTACATAAGTAATCAATAAACGGATGAATACCTGCTCCAATAGCTTAGTTGAGATGCTCCTGAGCTCCTGACTCTGTTGGGATGCTCCTCTTGACTACCCGACTAGATTTGCCTCCCAACCAACTAGGAAATATTTCGAGCACAAGTTCGACGAGATGTAGTGTTTTTATAAGAAGAGCTTCGGCGTAAATCACATGAAAAGGACAATTGTCGACGCGTTTCGAACCAACTAATGTGGTTCATCATCAGGACGAGTTGAAGATGCAGATCCAGATCAGCGTGTTAAATCATCAGGACGAGATGTAGTGTGTCCAAGTTTAACCAACACTCTCCAGATCCAAGTTTGATCTCCCTCCTCTTTCTCCACATCCCACCTCCAAAACAAAATCCTCCAAAATAGAACCAGACCAAAACTAAGACCAAGGATCCCCCCTCTCCTCTCATCATCCTTCCCCTTTCATTCCTCTTTCCTCCCATCCACCTCAACCACCTATCATTAATGTCATGACTACCCCCTCATCCTTTCATTTAGTATCCTTGACTTTTTTAACCATATCTTCTCCCAAGTACATTTTGAGAAGACGTTTTGGGGATAAGATATGGATATTTAATTTGGAAATTAATTGGAGAAAACCATATCTTATCCCAAGTAGATTTTGGGAAGACATTTTGGGGATAAGATATGGATATTTAATTTGGAAATTAATTGGACAAGACCATATATTCTCCCGAGTAGATTTTGAGAAGACACCTTGAGATATGGATATTTAAATTGGAATAAATGGAAGAAGACCATATCCTATTCAAAATTAAATTTGAGAAGACAAGTTTGGAATTGAATAATAACAATAATAAAATTTATATCAGTAAATAAAAATTACATTTTCACAAATGTAAGTATATACCAATATTTCTTGATAATTATAGGTCAATATTTTCAGGTAAATAAAATTTGCATGATAAGATTAAGTAGGGAATTACATACAACCCTCCTTCATAAAAATTCATCTTGAAGTTAAAGTGAAAAAGATACAAGGAGTTCGAAAGCAGTTTGACAATAAGGCATAACAAAATAGAGAGAGAGTTATAGTAGTAAAATTTAATAAGTCAGGCAATGATACCACTTCCAATCAAGAGTCTCCAACTAATCTATATCCTCCTTTTCTTCCTAACCTACTTCTGTTCCCAACCTATCCATCCTCTATTTTTATATACTATGGTATCAACTATACCAATCTAACCACTGATAAGACCAATATGGCGGAAGCGTCGACTATATCAACCTAACTTCCCCAGCAGGCAACTCACAATCGTCAACACACGTCCAGGGGAGCATGTCCATCACTGCCCTCCCACGCTTCTAGGTTTGGAGGTTACACGGTGGGAAATACCTCCACCCCTCCTTACAGCTAGGGGCAACACCCTAATATGGACCACACTACAGCGTTGGTTGGATACTTGTCATCGAATAATCCAGTCAAATAGTCTTGCCAACTTCCATTTACATTTTACCCATGTCATAAGAGTGCATATCAAGTAGATACCAAACGTAATAGGACAATGTACATCATACCATTCTTCATTGGATGTCTCGACCTTCCCCAATGGAAGAGTAGATCTTGGTTATCATATAGTTCTTTCCAATCTGCAGGTTAGTTCTCATTCATGCATATATATATAACAACAAAATAGATATAGATACATGATCTTAAACATCATATTATCAAGTCTAGTATCCATGTGTCAATTTTGTAGTTTATATTGGAAATAAATCTTACATTAGATAAATCATAATTTCACTAAGTCATTCATTAGATAAATCATATCCACTTAAATCATACATGAAACAACAATAACTCTGATAAGTCATACACTAGATAAATCATAACCCAGTAAATCATACATTAGACATTTCAATCATCAATACCTAGTCCATCTAAAGATTTATATAAGTAGTTTAACCTGTCCAACTAAATGCATCAATATTACATAGCGTTCATAAATAAATAACATGGAACTACAAATAGAGCCTTAGCATAGGTAGTTATTTAAGTCAAAATGAGCATCGTGGATGCTCAAAAAGTGAGGGGTAGTCATGATGTATAGTCTTTACATCCTCCCAGGTAACAGATCATGGGCTATACTTGTCCCACTGGACCTTAACCTGGTCCACCATGCGACGTCTGAGTTGTCGAACCCTACAGTCCAAATACTTCTTGAACACACCATTCATGAGGCTCATGAATATTATTGGTGCATTGGTCAAACCAAATGGAACAACTACAAACTCGAAGTGCCCAAACCAAGTTTGAAATACAGTAACATTAGGTGATTTCTCTTGCTTTGATAACTATTTGTGATATATTTTTACTTCACTTACTTAGCTTCTTCTTTCTGTTAATATTATTATTGTCTCTTCATCAATCAACTACCAAACAATAAAGACCAATGAGACAAAGGACACAACATATAAGTGATCATCCAGGGCCAAAACCTCTCCAATCTAAGAGGAAAACCCGCGAGAATTCTTCTTCTTCTAGAATCATCAATTGACAAATTCCAAGACCTAGACCCTTGACCAAAAACTTCTCTAAGACCAAGTCAAAACAATACTTTGATCAACTCTTCTTCCACAAAGTCAATACTAGTTAAACTCACTGCAATACTCTTCTTTTCAGCTTCTCCTCACATCTTCGGCCTCTATTACAGATCTGCAATTCTCGGCCTACTTGTGATCTTTTGTAGTTCTACACGTGTGAACAATGAGGACAAATCAGCAAGTCTTTTCTTCTTCGCTTGGGATTACTATTCTTCCATGTCACTTCGACATAGAAAAACTAACTCTTGACACCTTGTTTCGGCCTTCTTAGGATGACCATAACTTTTATCTTTGTTGGCACAAAGAGTGGCCCTAAAATCTTGCATGTGTGAACTACATAGCCCAAAAAAAAAACAATCCTTCCAACCTTCAATTTCCTTATCTCCTTATCCTCCTCTTCTTCGCACTTTTCCTCTTGCTTAGTCGAACTTGTGTGAGGGATAGGTGTGAGTTTGAATGAGGTTGAGTCCTCCTTTATATAGGCTTCCTTGTCCATGATTGTAGGTTGACTTGTAACTACCTTTAGGCCGACTTGTTGTTTGTGTAGACCAACTTGTTCATTGCATTATGACTTGGTCCTAGAGAGTTCTTTGAATCAAATAAATTCTTCTTACAATATGTAACATGCCCAAATGAGTCATTCATACATGAAAATGACTTTCTTGACTTGTGGACTCAATGACAAACCCTAGGAACTCACAATGGTAGCTAAACCTAAAAATAAATTTACTTGAGCATGAAATCCATGGCTTAAGAACAACAACAATAAATTTATTTTTCTTATTACATCAAATGCATAAAATCATGATTACATATGTCATTATGAAGACCGAACCTAGTTACATATTTCGATAGGTTTTTCCCTAGCCTTTGGCCTAACTTCTAGTGTCTCTTGGTTCTTGTGCATTATGATCTCTAATTTTCTTTATGTTTTTGAATGTATAATTGTTTGATGACATAACCTAATGAAGTAAATGTTATAAGGAGGCATATATGTCAATGAAGGTTGCATGGCCTTCCCTTCATTACTTTATGTTGTTTTTCCACAATACTAGAGTCTAAGTTAGAATCTTACAATCACTGACTCTACCAATCCAATTATCATAACAAACTACTTTGCACAATGAAACAATATACAACAGTAATCTACAGGTATAAGAGTGCAAGAACAAGATACAGTGAGGATCTACTTGATGTAACGCACAATCACAGTTGCTTTGTCGTACCCTAAAGACACTGCGGGCCCTTCGCTCCTGTTTTGCAGCGCCTGCGTCTATCAATGGTCCCGGTCCCTTAGGTCACTAAACTCAGCTCTCCAATTTGCCCTTGAACTAATCATAATTCCATCTACAACCAACACATAGGGTCTTCAAGCTCACTAGTTGTTCCTTAGTCCTTCAAGGACACAACACTTTGAGACTTTTTGCCCATTGCCACTCCTAAGCTACTTAGGAACTTCTTCCCACTATTGTCTTCTTACGCTGCTCCAATGAAGACAAACTTAGGGTAGGAGGGTTACCACCACTTATTGTTAGAAGTCCTTCTCCAACAATGAACTTGGGCTACAAACAACTCCTCTAGACCTCCTTCTTTAGTCCTTCAAAGATCAGTCAATGAACTCAACAATTTTTGCCTCTCCTAGCAAACCTAGTGTCCTTCCTAAGGTCTGCACTTAAGGCACATAAGGTCACTTTCTCACTACCCTCCAACAGTCCACAAGTTTCCTTCCAAATCTGTCAATCTGGTCTACCATCCACTCGTATCAAAACAACTTAAATACATAAACACATACCTCTTTTCCTTGCCCCTGAACTGGTGTAATTTGTTGTAGTTTTGGCTAACTGGTTAGGGCTACTAACAGTCCATGTTTGGCCCTCTCATATGCCCAACTAGCCCTCTAACAGTTGTGGCCTCCCTTCTTTCTCAAATCTAGGAAATTTGCTCCACCATACAGGGATCACGACCCAAGGGTTCGGCCTCCCTGCAATTAAACAGAACTCCTGCAACCCTATAACAGAGATCAAATCAACCACAAATCCTCACCAAAACATCCCAGAAATTCTCCTTGAAGCCTCGGCCTTTTGGTTCTAGTACTCGACCCTCCCAAACAGTGATAGAAAGAGACAAACCTTGCTCCTTTCCTCCTCCTTTTGGCTCTTAAGCTCTACGACCAGCTTTAGATGATGTATTGTTATGCTTTGATGCACTTTGGACATGTCTATCCTCCTCAACGAGCCCTTATATTTATATGCATCTCTTGGGGCTTACATGAACTATCATGAGGGTTGCTCTTTACCCTAGCTGACTTGAACTTTTCCTTTTGCAAACCCACTAGCATACAAATAAATTCATAACTCTCTTTGCAGACCTCTAACTTTGATGATTTTTGTGACCCCTAATTCCTTTTAGGGTCCTCTATCATCTCCATAAATCAAATCAATCAAGCTCCTCATGGTTTTGGCCCCACATCTTTGGGTACAAAACCCCAAGCTTGGGTTCGAAGCCCACAACGCATAATTGTTGAGCTCCTTCCTCCAAACACCGAACCCTAGGGCTTGGAGCACCTCCCAAGCTACCAATCTCTGTGAAATTTTCATCTATTACAACGACTAGAAATTATTCTCCTAACTGTAAATTAAATTATGCAGTTAAAATACCAATATATTTATTTTCAGCAGTTTCCAAAAAAAAAAAAAAAAAGATAGATTTTTTTGGGTGAAATAATTTTTGGGTATAAAGTAATTGTTGAGCAAAATAAATTAAACCTTGTATTAAAAATTAACAAATATGTAGATATGCTTAACCAAGTGTGATCTCCTCTCCAATTTGATGGGCTAATGGGGTATGAAGTAGCCTATCTGACCCCGACCTCATAGGCTCTAGTCTTGATAAAGGGGTAAAAGTTAAAACATAATTTTTTCTAATGTTGGAGCAACACTGGGCAAATGTTGGGTCAGCGCCAAAAAAACCCCAAAATTGGGGGTTGGAGCGACCACCGCTCACATTTTGGAGCCCATGGAAAAATCTATAAATAGAGAATCATAAACTTATTAGATTAAAAATCCATGTTTTCTTGAACTATGGCTCCTAGGCTTTTAATAGACTTATTAGATTAAAAATCCCTGTTTTCTTGAGCTATGGCTCCTAGGCTTTTAATAAACTTATTAGATTAAAAATCCCTGTTTTCTTGAGCTATGGCACCTGGGCTTTTAAGACCCCTTTTTATCCAACAAATTTCGGTGGTGAAAATTTCCATCCTAGTAAATTTCTTTTTTCTTTCTTTTGTTTTGTTCTCTGAAAAAATCATCTAGGTCAAACTGGTGGAAAGGTCCAGCAAATTTTGTGTGACTGTTCAGGATCTTTTCGGTGTCCTTTCTCTGTTTCCATTGAATATTTGTGGGCATGTTGCAGAGGGTTTCACAGGAGCTTCCCTGAGGCCCTTCGGCCTTCCTGAGGCCCAGCTCGCCCTCCCTCATAAAGGCCATTTCTTGGTCAAATTCTGAGGTAAAGAGCGCTCTGTTATGCAGGGTTACCCTGGAAAGAACAATGGCTTTTTCCCTGAAGCAATCTGAAGGTTTTTTGAACAAGGATGAGCATCATTTCAAGAAGTATCGGATTTTACCCTGAGGCTATTCGGAGGGTTGACATAGATCTGTGGCAGATCCGGAGTTCCCTGAAACAATCCAGCAGTCCTCATGTCAGAATTCGGAGGAGTTCATGAGAAAAACCAGAGGCAGACCCACAAAAAGGGTTTGAGCATCCTCACACACAGATACATTCTGAGTCTATTCGGTATCATTTCTGGTCAAGGAATTGTTCAAATCTCTGCGGATTAGTCTAGGACAGTTCGGCTCTCTGGTTAGGGTTACTTATCAATCAAGATCTGTTGAATTTTGGGACTGTACTGAAACTATTGGATCTGGAACTTTACTGGAACTGTTGAACGATTAAATCATAGCTACTATATTGAATGTTTTATTGTGTTGATTGAAGGAACAGTGCTATTTACTGAAGATTATATTGCTTATTTACATCTATATTATTGAATGAACTGTTTATATCATTTATGAGCCAAAAAGGATTTTGTTGAAACCCTAAGTTACCATAGGGCAAAAATTTCCCTTGGATATCACACCGAGGCAAGATCAACAAATAGAAACGTCCCACACATGATCTCATGCCTATTTGGTGGTAGCAATGTTAATTTTGCAGAGCTTATGAGGTCACTCATATTTCAAAATTAGACCATTTCAACATTCCATTGCACACTTTGGCACATGCTTAGAGTCCAAAATTGAATGATAAAGTCTCATTAATCAAAGCGATGAGAAGAGGAAGGTCCCACATAAGGATAGCGAAGTAGCCAATGGAGTGAAGAGACCCTTCATGAAGATGTTTCCAGCTATTTCACAAACCAAGGTGAGGGAAGATTTTGCTAGTTTTGCCACTGGATTGGATAGGTTTTCAGACATATCATCTTTGGATGAGAGGAGGACCATGAACCTGGTGATATGGTGGATTTATCATGGGGCAAATGATATACATTTACAAAAACTTGCCACTCATATTCTCTGACATATGTCAAACTCTTTATTAGCATAAAAGAACTGGAGAACTTATTGTTTCATTTATTTTGTGAAGCGCAACAAGTTGGGTTCATGGAAGGCTGAGGACCTTAGGTCCTGCTACCTATTCAAATTATATTTTGTCCTTTTTTTCTTTGAGGAAGAGGATATAAATACCCTTCCGCTATATGTTTTCCCCTTTTATTTATAGATGTAAATAAGCAATATTTTAACCATAAAATAACAGGCAAAGGATCTTGTCTATCTGCATTTGAACGTGTCTTGTAGGGGTGAAGAATATACAAGTGGGTCTCATAAAGAGTGGGATATGGATCCCGATTCCTTAGACCAGGAATTCTCTTATGCTACTTTTAATACTGACGGTCACGAAATTGTAACCTCTTCTTCCATTCCAATATGCATTGTTGAAACTTGAAGCTGCATCTTGTTATATTTTTGATGATGATGAAGAAGATGAAATGGATATGAATTAGGCTCTAGTTCATGTTGTATTTTGGCACATGTAGCTAAAATCCTTCATATATAAAGGCTGATTTTGAAGATATAGCTTCATCTTTTTTTTTCTAGGTAATATATTCCAGGGAAACCCTAAGGCAAAACCCTAGATCTTTTAGGGTACAAGGTCATTTCAACAACAGGGATGAAAGTCTTACAAATAATATATTCATTATGAACTCAACATGTCACCTATGAGCATATAAACTGGATAAGGAAGATAACACATCATCACACAACCACTTGGGTTGAGACCCAATTGGCTATACATAGCCTCATTTATAAACACTGCTTTTGGATTTTACATAATGTAATTATCTATGAGAGTTAATACAGACACGGGTTTCTGTCTAAATTATCATTATGTGTATCATTCTTATTTCTTGCAAGATAATGCGTTATATTTAAAAAAATCTGTTTTTTCATATATATTGTATTTATATTTTTCCTATATCTCATTTTCAAAAAAATTGGGGGCCACGTTTACACAGTGCTCCCATTTTTGATACCTGTATCTGTTTCCAAATTTCATGCAACTGGTGTTTCAAGACATAGATACAGCTTGTTGAAGCATTTCTTGACTGTCAGAGTGCTTCTTGCATTTGAGAACAGGGTAGAATCATTTAATTTGTTTCATTGATCTAATTTCTGATGAATTCAGTGTCTGCGTTTATGTTTCTAAGGATTTGTTTACTTCTCATTTCTTCGATCATTGCTTCATTTGTTGCATATTGGGCAAAGGATAAGAACAAGCTTAGTCATGGATTTCCATTTTTCAGAAATTGTAAATTATGGAATGGTGATTTTTTGTTTGTAATAAATAATGCTGGTTGGAATTTATATATGGCATTCATTCATTTCTTGCAGTCAAAGAACGTTATCGTTTTACTGCCTTTGGAGTCTTGACTAACATGGCATATTTGTGTTTTATGTGTGCTACCTTGGAGTTTTAATCTACCGGCGATTCCGATGCTTTCAATGTTTTTGACTAAACTTTTCACTGAAGATCTGCCTCGTCTATTTGTTCGGCCAAATAAAATTGTACTTAATTTTCAAAAGGGGCAAGTGGTGGGTCCTATGTCAAAGGATTTAAAAACTGGAGTTATTCAAGAAGGGAACAAAGACTTTGCTGGAGAGTTATCAGTCACATTGGTAGATGCTCGAAAGTTTGACTATGCCCTTTATGGAAAGACCGATCCTTATAGTGTCCTTAGTCTAGGGGATCAAGAGATTAGAAGCAAGAAAAATAGCAAGACCACTGTCATTGGTCCTCCTGCTCCAATATGGAATCAGGATTTCCAGTTGCTTGTTGTTGATCCACAGAAATAGAAGCTTGGTGTCAAAGTGAGGGATTCATTTATAGGCGTGGGTGAGGTTGAACTTGGCACTCTACAAGACATTGTGCCTACTGACAGGATTGTCACATTGAAAGGTAGTTGTGGTCTTTTGCGAAAGAGATTTGCTGGTGAGGTTTTGCTTCGGATTACATATAAATCTTATGTGGAAGATGAAGAGACATTGAGATCTGAAGAGAAGAATCACAGCACAACATCCAAAAACAACGGCATATCAAATGGTGCTGAGGAGTCGTTTATGGACAAGCTTGTGGCATTGCTTGTCAGCGAAGAATTACAAGGGATAGTTGTATCTGAAGCGGAGGACATGAAAAATTCTGAAGACACCAATGCACCACAGTCATTAGATCCTAACCCTCAAGGCGAAAACCAGACCACTCAATCTGTGGACAACAAAATGAACCAAGAAGAATTTGATCATGGAGCTTGTGGACCATCCAGCTGGTCTACTTATAGACTTGTTGCAAGGACTTCTCAAGTTTGAGCCTTCGGAACGTTTGAAAGCTTCAGAAGATTCGAGTCATCCATTCTTCGTAGAGGGTTCCAAATTTCATAAATATGGTGCATAGAAATCATGAGAATTCTGATTCGCTGCATGGGACAATGTTGGGTGCTTCAAGGAACTCTGTACGAGTCAATTCTATTATAGCTGTGTTTTCCAATAGCTGCACAAGCAGCATCAAATAAAAACCTGCCATCCAAATTGTTTCATTAGATTCGATAAGCTTGTTGAAAATGGTTTGTTTAAATGAAGGTACACAATCACCCTTCATTTCTTATTGATCAGTCCATGTAATCATGAAATGCTGACCTTTAATAATTTTAACTGATATAATTAGGATGTAGATATGGGACAAGTTCCGATAATTTCAGTGAAGGAATCGAGATGTTGTAATTGGATAAATTCGCAGAATAGCGTCAATGCGCTGGAGCTTCTCCCATTCCTCTAGATGGGTTCCAGCTAGTTTTGGTATCCTAACGCTATCCTTTGCCTTAGAAACCATGACATGGATCTGTTTGGACTCGGGTTTTAAAGTGTAGAGGTGGGTCTGCCAAACGTTTCCTGTAAACCATCAATTGCATGAAAATACACTGATTCCATCTAGGTTCGACAACTGTAAAGATGCATCTGATAAGTGGGTTCTGTCAAATAGGTCCATATTATTTCATTTAAAAGTTTATTGGGATTCAAGACTAACATCTGTATAATCAGTTCGTTTCTTAGAAGTGTATACCGCGGTAGCGGGTGGGTGCACATGAATTTCTCTTTCCCATGAATTTCAGGAACCGAGAGTAAAAGCATGCAAGCCATAGGTGTATGCAGCGATATCTTACATTTGTATAGGTGATTTTGAGTCGTCTTCTAGGGCTTTCGACTTAATAGGTCCTGTTTATAGGTCTTTGGACTCATAAGCAGGTTCATTTTTTTATTTTTTTCTTTCTTATGGTCAATGTAATTTAATAATTCAATTTATTTTGGTTTTAATAATAATTAAATTTGTTTGCTATATATATATATATATTTTTAGGAGGTAGACTTCAAGGGTCAGATTTTGAACGTAGGCTCTTATATAATATGTGAGGCTTTTTCTTAAAGTCTTTTAACTAAAACTAAATTTCTCTAATTTTAAACACAATAAGATGGGAAATAACTTATTTATATCTCAACATTTATTTGATGATAATATACCGTTAAAATTTATTTACCACAAATTAAATAAGAATTTTATTGCAACCATTTACATAAGTAATCAATAAATGGAGGAATACCTTCTCTAATAGCTTAGTTGAGATGCTCCTGGCTCTGCTGAGATGTTCTTTTTGACTACTCGACTAGATTTGCCTCCCAGCCAACTAGGAAGTATTTCCTAGATTAAGGGATCTTCAAAGGTTCCTTAGCCCTCCGACCCCAAGTCCAACTAGATGTAGTGTGTCCAAGTTTAACCAACACTCTCCAAATCTAAGTTTGATCTCCCTCCTCTTTCTCCACATCCTTCCTTCAAAACAAAATCAGATCAAAACCAAGACCAAGGATCCCCCCTCTCCTCTCATCATCCTTCCCCTTTCATGTCTCTTTCTCCCATCCACCTCAACCACCTATCATTAATGTCATGACTACACCCCTTATCTTTTCATTTAGTATCTTTGACTTTTTCGACCATATCTTCTCCCAAGTAGATTTTGAGAAGACATTTTGGGGATAAGATATGAATATTTAATTTGTAAAATAATTGGAGAAGACCATCTCTTCTCCAAAGTAGATCTTGAGAAGACATTTTGGGGATAAGATATAGATATTTAATTTGAAAAATAATTGGAGAAGACCATATATTCTCCCAAGTGGATTTTGAGAAGACATTTTGGAGATAAGATATGGATATTTTATTTGAAAATTAATTGGAAAAGACCATATCTTTTCTCAAGTAGATTTTTAGAAAAAACCTTGGGATATGGATATTTAAATTGGAATAAATGGAAGGTGATCATATCTTATCTAAAATTAAATTTGAAAAGACAAGTTGGGAATTGAATAATAACAATGATAAAATTTATATCAGTAAATAAAAATTACAGTTCACAAATGTAAGTATATGCCAATATTTCTTGATAATTATAAGTCAATATTTTCAGGTTAATAAAATTTGCATGATAAGATTAAGTAGGGCATTACATTTCATGCATATGTTGTGGATATAGTACGACATTACATTTCATGCATATGTTGTGGATATAGTAGGACTACTCTTGTTATGTTTGCAATATATGTTGTTTATTTACGCTAATGCTTATGAAATATTTCATTTGCATTAATATGAATTTTGTTGGATGCGTTCTTTTATGTATTTTAATCATGATTTTCTTGTGAACTGTTTTGCATGATAA
Organism: Pinus taeda; assembly: GCA_000404065.3. Lineage (NCBI taxonomy): Eukaryota > Viridiplantae > Streptophyta > Pinopsida > Pinales > Pinaceae > Pinus > Pinus taeda. The sequence continues at coordinate 222,502 of APFE031289933.1, forward strand.
AATTAAGTAGGGCAATACATTTCATGCATATGTTGTGGATATAGTAGGACTACTCTTATTATGTTTGCAATATACGTTGTTTATTTATGCTAATGCTTATGAAATATTTTGTTTGCATTAATATGAATTTTATTGGATGTGTTCTTTTATGTATTTTAATCATGGTTATCTTGTGAACTGTTTTGCTAGCTAACTCATGATTCATTTTACACTCATGTGTTCCTTTCAAGCTGTGTACTGTTACAGGGTTCTAAGGGGATCACTTATTTTCCCTTTGTTGTGTTAGAATCTATCATGCATTACACTTGACCTGTCACAGAGTCATACACTTGTTTCACCAAAGTCACAAATACATCATTCAATGTGTTATACCTCTGAAACCCACTACTTAAGCAAACAGGTTGTATTCTGGATGGAGCTCCTACTGCAAACGGTGTGAAGTCTAATTGGGACTTCATGTCGAGGAGACCCCCTGAATGTTGGTGGATCCAACATTGTCAACAAATCCGCAATCATTACAAAGAGCTGCAAGGATAGGTTCATTGTTTTAAAGCGATGTGAATTTGTGGAAGTTTCAAAGATTAAATATAGTCTCAAGTCTACAAAACAGGTTAAAAGACCCTAGAAAATCCTTAAAATGACACCTCGAACCTTTCAACAATTCCTTTAGAGCTAGGTCCTCATTAGAGTCAAGGTTGCAGAGTGACTATGGCCTAGAAAAACTATGCAAGGCGTTTCAAATAACCCAAGCCAAATAATAATTCAAAAAATTGACTTCCTTACAATCGCAAGTATGGATGACAAAGGTATAGTTTTAAAATGTCGAGACCTGCAAAAACGAGTCTTGCATCCCAAAAAAAACATCCAATGAAACCCTTCAAAGAAAATTTAACGAAATTTTTTCCAATGAAGAGTTTAGTGTGCATAGACGTGTTTCAGTTTATCCTCCTGATTTGCTTGAATTTTCAAAGGCCTTAGAAATCAAATTATTAGATGTGCACATGAATAATACTTCCATTAAGTGAAGGAGCTTAAATTTATAGAGGTTGATATGTAATTTAAAGAGGCAGACCGACATTGTATGGAGTATGTAAGAATTAAAACTTTTTTTTATTTGAGCCAAAACCCTTGTTATCCTAAATCGAAAGGATAATTAATGTTAAATTAGAGTTTGATGTCCTCAATGAAATAAGTGAGTCTCAACCATTTAATCTGATTTTTAATAAGAACCATATGAACTTGTCAACCAATAATAAATTGCCACATCATGTATTTGTTGGGGCTTTTCACCACATGATGGAGCTTTGTTTTCTAACAAGCAGAACTCCCAAACCGTGAAGGCTTTCCTAGCATGCCACAAATCGTCGAAATCAACTCAACGAGGAGAACCCAATGACGAGGATATCCAAGACAATTTCATTGATTTGTTGCTTTAAAAACCTTGAACAAGCACAGGGTACATTCATCACCTAATGAATCCAAACCCTAGACCTAAAGTTTCCAATCATCATTCAATTAAAGCTTCCAACTAATGCAATCTAGACAAATATTAAGAGCATTCATTAACTAACATTGGCATCAATGACAACACCATTGAACACTTTTGAATCAAGAAAAGTACATGTGGATCTGATATGATTTGAAATTTTTCTCCTTTTATAAGTGACTGTCAGATAATAAGCAACTTTAGCGAGGATTGATGTTGCTCACAAAAAAAAAAAATTACTAGAAAGTAAATTTCACGCTATTTATTTTCTGATTTAAAACATAAAAGTAGAAATACAAAAATTCTGGAAGATTTTCTATGATAGAGGATAAAATATTTTAACATACTTAAAATATCTTAAGAGTCGAATTAATACTTCAGATATGCATTGTACCCAAGATAGCATGATGTACTAGATTGTAAGGAAATATATACCAAAACCATAGCAGGATATATCATCCATTGTGGAAATTGATTGTGGAGAAACCTTGTATATTTTAAGAAGTTAATGGGTATGTTGACTCGCGAAGCATGGAAGATTAAAAGGTTTGAATATTTGGATTGTCCTCTTCCTCTAGCTTCTTATTTGCAAAAGGCAAAGGCAACAACTATTACAAAAGACAGCTCCTATATATGAAAAAAGAAAGACGATTAAGACCTATGTAAATAGAACAATGGTCACCCAAATTGCCACAAATTTAAATCAATGAGTGCATTTTAGACTCTTAGGCAATGAGGTAGATGACTCATGTTGACGATCCCATTTGACACACTTGAATAACTCCCATGAAAAATATTTACTTAGTTAATGATAATTCTATGGAAGTGAAAGGTTCTAGTCACATGAAAACTAAAAATGGAGCTGTCAGTGATGCCCTATGTGCACTTAATTTGAAGATGTACATATGCTATCAATGATTCACATTGTCAAGCAAGTGTATATGGTAAAATTTTGCATTAATAAATGGATAATTTAATGTTGCAGTAATATTTTGATAACTATGTAAAAGATATCACCAAAAAATTTTATTTGAAAAGGATCAAAGGATATTTGGATATATGTGACAACTTTATTGCCATTAAATTTAAAACCAAAACAAGCATAACTCCCAAACCATGAAGGCTTTCCAAGACAAATTCATTGCTTTGTTGCTTTAAAAACCTCTAACAAGTGTGGGGTACATTCATCACCCAGTGAATCTAAACCCTAGAGCTAAGGTTTCCAGCCATCCTTCAATTAAAGCTTCCAACTAATGCAATCTAGACAAATATTAAGAGTGTTCATTAACTAACATTGGCATCAATGACAACACCATTCAACACTTTTGAATCAACAAAACTACATGTGGATCTGATATGATTTGAGATTTTTCTCCTTTAACAAGTGATTGTCAGAGAATAAGCAACTCTAGCAAGGATTGATATTGTTGACAAAAAAATATTACTAAAAAATAGATTTCACACTATTTATTTTCTAATTTAAAACATAAAAGAAGAAATACAAAAATTCAGGAAGATTTTCTATGATAGAGGATATAATATTTTAATATACTTAAAATATCTTAAGAGTCACATTAATACTTTATCTGCATTGTATCCAAGATAGCATGATGTACTACATTGTAAGGAAATATATACCAAAACCATAGCAGGATATATCATCCATTGTGGAAATTGATTGTGGAGAAACCTTGTATATTTTAAGAATTTAACGGGTATGTTGACTCACGAAGCATGGAAGATTAAAAGGTTTGAATATTTGGATTGTCCTCTTCCTCTAGATTCTTATATGCAAAAGGTAAAAGAAACAACTATTACAAAATACAACTCCTATTTATGAAAAAAGAAAGACGATTAAGACCTATGTAAATAGAACAATTGTCACTCAAGTTGCCACAAATTTAAATCAATGAGTGCATTTTAGACTCTTAGGCAATAGGGTAGATGACTCATGTCGAGGATCCCATTTGACGCACTTGAATAACTCCCATGAAAAATAAATACGTAGTTAATGACAATTCAATGGAAGTGAAAGGTTCTAGTCACATGAAAACTGAAAATGGAGTTGTCAGTGATGCCCTATGTGCACTTAATTTGAAGATTTCAATATGTTATCAATGATTCACATTGTCAAGCAAGTGTATATGGTAAAATTTTGCAATAATAAATGGATAATTTAATATTGCAGTAATATATTGATAATTATGTAAAAGATATCACCAAAAAAGTTTATTTGAAAAGGATCAAAGGTTATCTGGATATATGTGACAAGTTTATTACCATTAAATTTAAAACCAAAACTAGCGTAACTCCCAAATCGTGAAGGCTTTCCTGGCATGCCACAAACTGTCGAAATCAGCTCAACGAGGAGAACCCAAAGATAAGGATCTCCAAGACAAATCATTGATATGTTGCTTTAAAAACCTCTAACAAGTGTGGGGTACATTCATCATCCAGTGAATCCAAACCCTAGAGCTAATTTCCAACCATCCTTCAATTAGAGCTTCCAACTAATGCAATCTAGACAAACATTAAGAGTGTTCATTAACTAACATTGGCATCAATGACAACAATATTCAACACTTTTGAATCAAGAAAAGTACATGTTAATTTGAAATGATTTGAGATTTTTCTCCTTTTACAAGTGACAATCAGAGAATAAGCAACTCTAGAGAGGATTGATGTTGCTAACAAAAAAATGAATTTCACACTATTTATTTCCTTATTTAAAACATAAAAGAAGAAATACAAAAATTATGGAAGATTTTCTATGACAAAGGATATAACATTTTAACATACTTAAAAGATCTTAAGAGTCAAATTAATACTTTAGATATGCATTATATCCAAGATAGCATGATGTACTAGATTGTAAGGAAATATATACCAAAACCATAGTAGGATATATCAACCATTGGGGAAATTGATTGTGGAGAAACCTCGTATATTTTAAGAAGTTAATGGGCATGTTGACTCACAAAGCATGGAAGATTAAAAGGTTCGATTATTTGGATTGTCCTCCTCTTCTAACGTCTTATTTGCAAAAGGTAAAAGCAATAACTATTAGAAAAAACAACTCCCATATATGAAAAATAAAGACGATTAAGACCTATGTAAATATAACAATCGTCACTCAAGTTGCCACAAATTTAAATCAATGAGTGCATTTTAGACTCTTAGGCAATAAGGTAGATGCATCATGTCAAGGATCCCTTTGATACATTTGAATAACTCCTATGAAATATATTTACATAGTCAATGATAATTCTATGGAAGTGAAAGGTTCTAGTCGCATGAAAATGGAGTTGTCAATGATGCCCTATGTGCACTTAATTTGAAGATTTAAATATGTTATCAATGATTCACATTGTCAAGCAAGTGTATATGGTAAAATTTTGCAATAATAAATGGATAATTTAATATTGCATTAATATATGGATAATTATGTAAAAGATATCACCAAAAAAGTTTCTTTGAAAAGGATCAAAGGATATCTGGATATATGTGATTGTTAAGACACATACATGACAAGCACAAAAGATGAATGATAAACATGAGTGTGTGTTTATTATTGACAATGATATACATTTATAGTACATTCACATGACCTTTGGTTTCATATTCCAAGGTCTCTTGGACTTCCTTAGACTATTCAGCGTCCACACCAACCTTTAGAGGATTAGGTGTCCAACATTCCCCCCCTTAACCCGAAGGGTTATATATGAGTCCAAGAAGAGCGTTGTAATACAAAATGTACAAAAATGCATGGCAGCACTAGGCTGAATGTGCTCTCTGAAATGTTGGTATAAATGGCAGTGGTTATAGGATGACCACCAACACTGGAACGCTTAGTGCAATCCTCGGAACTCTTCCAATTCTGGAATGAAGCTGAGATCTTCTGCTAGAGGAAGCGCTCCTAATGTTTTGAAGAGGGAAACCTTCAACCTTGAAAGGGAGGTCTCACCTCACATAAAAGGGAGAACCTCAACCCGAAAAGGGAGGTCTCAACCTGTGATGGTTTAAGGATGACCAACAACTCTGGAATGCTTAATGCAATTCCTGGAACTCTTCCAAAACTGGCAAGAAGTTGAAGTCTTCCACTAGAGTGAGTGTCCCCAATTCTTTGAAGAGGCACCACCGACTGAAGGCATGTTCAAGAGAATCTTTGTCTCTAGCTACAACTCTGAATTTGGTATGGCAGGTTGTGGCTCAGGTTCACTTGATGTGGCTTTGAAGCTTGTAGATGACCATCATTTCCCCCCTGTTAGATACAAGGTGAGAAGATGAAAAGATCTCAACTGCAAAACTTTTCAATATTCGAAAACAAATCATGTTGTATGAGCGAAATATCTTCTTGCTTGTTGAAGCCCATTACCAAGAAACGATCCATCTAAGATGAATCTTTGTTCTTGCAGGAGGTTTGTTTCTTAAGCATCTTTTTGAAGAATGATTGGTTTTATGACAGTGCTTACATGGATGAAGATAAAAACAGTGATCTTTCATGTGGCCAACTCGGTCACATTGTTTTCATTTCAAAATCTATTATTGTTGCTGTGGAAGATGGACAGAATCTGAAACAGCGGAAGGTGAACTATCATGAAAGAATCCAACACTCTGAAACTGAATGGGCTTTGAGTAATCTGGAATATGAAAGGAAACCTCCTTATCATATCCAAGACTTGTTTTGTGCTTGTTATGGACAAGCGCTTCCCAAGGTCTGATGATGGGCTTAGGAACTGCAAACTAAACTTTTGCATCTGCATGTACAATTGCTGCTTCATTGGGTACTAAAAATGAATTGACTTGTTGTTTATGGGAGTCTGTTTCAATCTTCTGAACAGAAACAGGTTCAGAATGATGACTCCACTGTTGTAATTCTTCCTGCTATAGTTGAGATTCAAGCTGTGAAAACTCAATATTCTCTTGTGCATTTTGGAGACAAATTTTAATATTGGAAAGAAAGGTTTTGTTAATCTTAACCATCTCATCAACTGTGGAATGTATTAAATTATTCAGTGGTTTCAATACATCATCCATTCGATCCATTTCAAACCAATATAACGATGTTATCTTCAACTACAAATTGTCCTATAAAATGATAATAGCTACAACTGTTACATGAGTAGCAGGATACCAATATCACCGAATCACTATAGCAGATAACGCAGTATCAATTTCAACACAGCAAATGATTCGCCGCTGCAATGTACTTACTTCTCAAATTATTCAAACTACTCACACTATGAAAAAGAGAGTCAATCTTTGACATTCTTTGCAAATGAAATTTGTCGACAATTCTAGTAGAGCTTGGTTTGTGTCATCAAGATATCAAAGACAATCAATTCCAAGGAAGCTGGATCGAACCCTACAAACTTGTTTCTCATCGCCGAACTAAAACTTCAAAAGAATCAAGTACCTTCACATAGTGCTAGAATCAGGAAAACTCTAAAATGATCAACGAAGTATCTTTAACGCGGTGATTTTTCAAACCCTTTTTTTGGAAGGTCAAAATTCAATAATTCTTCAAATTTAACATTTGTTTGCAATGTAATGGTGCCATTGGTTCAAATCCTCAAGCAGCCATGGCCCCTGGATTTGTCCCTTTGGCAAATGCAGCACAAGGGATATAATTTAGATGCAGAGTGTTTGAGAAAGCAAATGCAAGAGGTCGATGTTGGTAATTATAGAGCATTCATTATTGCAGCTGACGCATTGCGATCAGTTAGGGAAGAAGTGAGTTCAATTGACAAACATTTGGAGTCATTGGTATCAGAAGTGTCAAGGCTTACTAGTGGATGCAGTAAGTTTATGGACTCAACTCAGCAAATATTAGAGAAGCGAAGGTTAAACCATACTCTTTTGCATCTGTATAGAAGAAAACTAAAGTGTACATAGCCGTTGAAACTGAAAGGATTCGAGGCATGTTATATATGTCTAAGTATTGACAACCTGGTTTTTTTTTTTTATTACAGCAGAAGTAGCACTGAAAGCAAATAGAGGAACAAGTCTCGAGCGACCATGGCAGGCAACAAGACATTGACTCTGTGGAAAGAGAGCGAGTTGAGAATCGAAGAGGGGTGGAATGCACCCTTCTGCTTATAGCTCACCTCTGGCGCCGCTGAAATCTTCGGCACCGAGTTGCCCCCTCAATACTGACTCACCTTCCCTCTAGCCCACAAATTTGTGATTTTCACATGGAATGGTGCTACTGTGGAAATAGATGGAAAAGCAGAAGTTAGGCAAACAACACAATCTATTCTATCACATCTTCTTCAAAGACTTAGAGCAAATATTCAATTGTTGGAATGTCTTCGAGTGATTGGATACCTTCGTCGTTTAGGAGTATTTAATGAGCATGAAATGCGCTTACAGTTCTTGAAATGCAGAGAAGCATGACTTGCAACTATCATTGACGATTTGGACCAAGGGAATGTATATGAGTTCTTAAAACGAATGAAAGATTGCCATAGAGTCCTCGAAGAGACGTCAAATTTCTCTGCCTCTTCTTGAAATTTCGCTAGCGTGGCCTTGCCAGTTGTGGTATCGAGGGAGGCGAAATGTCGACTGTTTACTGGAAAAGACTGATAAAGGATCTGAAATGGATGAATGAAGATCCCACTGAAGGTGTTAACGCAACTCCATGGGAGGAAAATCTTATGTTCTGGGATGCTACTATTACCGGGCCTCCGAATACTCCATGGGAGGGTGGCCAATTCAAGCTAATGTTGTGATACAAAGAGGATTACCCTAACTCCCCTCCAATGGTTAAAATTGTATCCAAGAAATTTCCCCTGAATGTTAGTAGTAATGGTGGTATTTGCTTAGACATTTTCAGAGAACAGTGGAGCCCAAACTATGGTGTAGCTAAACTTATCCTCTCAATTCAGTCATTACTTTGTGATCCAAATCCATACTCTTGTATTAATAGAGAGGCTGCTCAATTACACATCAATGATCGCAAAGAATATGAAAGAAGGGTCTACCAGGTTGTTGAAGAGAGCAAGTCAAATATATATCAGAAATTCTACTCCCTTGAAATGATCAGAAATCCTTTTATTATGATTGTCGTTTCAAATACGACTTTTTGGATTCAGATATATCCTTTTCCATCCAGATTTCCTGTTACGCGTTTTTTGCTTAAAATGGCCATCCAAAAAGCAATCTTAGCAATGGATGTAAATAATCTCTATTTTAAAACCAGATTTCTGCGCTTTTCAATATTTTAGAAAGAGGCAAGCAGTCAGTCTCACTCCCCGGCCCGTTTCTTCTCAACTACCAGGTTAAACAATTGTTATTACATCGGATTCAAACACTAGGCGACCTGTCTATCGGCCAAGCAATTAATCAAAATACAATAACAACTAAGCATGCGTTATCAGAATGCACAGCATTGTTAGGACCAGCATATTTCATGATGAGGGAGCATTAGGGTAGCAGAGTCTTAGAACAATAGCAGAAGGCGTTAAATGTGCACAGAATATGGTAGAGGTGTTTTTGCTATTTGAGACCCTGGATAGAGAAACCAGCACAAATCTTGTTGAGAGGTCAGCCTGACAGTGAGCAGCATGAAATAGGCATGCACACAATAATGACATGTCTATCAGCAGGAATGCAGAACTAACATGCATAAAGAGATTTGAGCAGGGCAGAAATTCACCTGCAGCTTTGATACCATGTTAAGACACATACATGACAAGCACAAAAGATGAATGATAAACATGAGTGTGTGTTTATTATTGACAATGATATACATTTATAGTACATCCACATGACCTTGGGTTTCGTATTCCAAGGTCTCTTGGACTTCCTTAGACTATTCAGCTTCCACACCAACCCCTAGAGGATTAGGTGTCCAACAGTGACAACTTGAACTATAAAAGGAACAATCTCATGAACAAATAAGTATGGTGCATGACTTACCTCCTTACACAAATATGTGTAAAGTTGTATATGTAGAAAACATCATGATAAATTTAAAAAGGAGCATGGAATAAGCGTTGAGCACTCACCACAACTTGTTTGCAATGATCTAAAGGGTCCAATAGTAGTAGTCTTCTAGTGAGGAGCCTAGGATATTTCCACATTCATTAATGAGGTTACAAGGATAACTTTTGCTATACTTCCTCAAGAAAGAAAGTGGGAAGCATTTAACAAATTCTAAGATTCCCTAAATTGACTAGAAAATTATGATAATAAAGTCCTGAGCACTCCCTAATAAAACATGCTAGCAAAAAATACATATACCTAAATGGCATGTTGCACGATGAAAACCACTTGTTCTTCCTTTGTGATGAAGAGAAACTATAAATTTTAAATATATCTACAACCATCCATGCATTAGAAAATGTTGTGAAAATCATGCATGCAAATTGAATAAATCTAATGGAAATGACTTGGTGCATGTTGCACAATGAAGACCATTTCCAAAATACAACTCTAACCATGCTTCCATCCATCACAAAATGTCGTAAATGAAATCATACATACAACTAAAATAAATTCTTATATGGTTTTCTGCCTCGACAACAAAAATAAATCGAATATCTCAAACATTTGGAAAGTGGTTCTTGCTTCCTTCAACATCATTGAATCAGGTTTGGCTTGGAGAATTGGATTTGGGCACCTCGCCATCATTGGCATTGATCCATGGTCCGGTTGTGGCAACAGATATACCCTTCCCCATGAAATGACTTGGTGCATGTTGCACAATGAAGACTAGTTCCAAAATACAACTCCAACCATGCTTCCATCCATCAAAAATGTCGTGAAGGAAATCATACATGCAACTAGAATAAATTCTTATATGGTTTTCTGCCTCAACAACAAACATAAACCAAATATCTCAAACATTTGGAAAGCGGTTCTTGCTTCCTTCAACATCGTTAAATCGGGTCTGGCTTGGAGAATTGGATTTGGGCACCTCGCAATCATTGGCATTGATCCTTGGTCCGGTTGTGGCAACAGATATACCCTCCCCCATGAACTCATATAAGTTTTAAATAGACGAGGGATTTGAACAATTAGCCAGAATACATCCATATGGGGACAAGGTTGGATGACAGCACATGAAAACATTCTTGAACAATGGCATCCACATTGGCAGGATTACATAAATGCCCTAAAAAACTCACACATTCGGATCACGGACAGGGACACCGAGTTGATCTGGTACCATTCCAAAAGAGGAGTGGACACTCCTAAAAAAGGATACATCATAGCTTACAGGTACAAGGAGCCATAGATTAAGAATTGGTGGTGGAACAATATATGGAAACTAAAAATCCCTCCCAAAATAAAACTGCTCTTTTGGAACATTCTCACAAATAAGATTCCCTCTACTTCTTCTTGAAATTTCGCTAACGTGGCCTTGCCAGTTGTGGTATCGAGGGAGGCGAAATGTCGATTGTTTACTGGAAAACACTGATAAAGGATCTGAAGTGGATGAATGAAGATCCCATTGAAGGTGTTAACGCAACTCCATGGGAGGAAAATCTTATGCTCTGGGATGCTACTATTACCGGGCCTCCGAATACTCCATGGGAGGGTGGCCAATTCAAGCTAATGTTGTGATACAAAGAGGATTACCCTAACTCCCCTCCAATGGTTAAATTTGTATCCAAGAAATTTCCCCTGAATGTTAGTAGTAATGGTGGTATTTGCTTGGACATTTTCAGAGAACAGTGGAGCCCAAACTATGGTGTAGCTAAACTTATCCTCTCAATTCAATCATTACTTTGTGATCCAAATCCATACTCTTGTATTAATAGAGAGACTGCTCAATTACACATCAATGATCGCAAAGAATATGAAAGAAGGGTCTGCCAGGTTGTTGAAGAGAGCAAGTCAAATATATAGCAGAAATTCTACTCCCTTGAAATGATCAGAAATCCTTTTATTATGATTGTCGTTTCAAATACGACTTTTTGGATTCAGATATATCCTTTTCCATCCAGATTTCCTGTTACCCGTTTTTTGCTTAAAATGGCCATCCAAAAAGCAATCTTAGCAATGGATGTGAATAATCTCTATTTTAAAACTGGATTTCTGCGCTTTTCAATATTTTAGAAAGAGGCAAGCAGTCAGTCTCACTCCCTGGCCCGTTTCGTCTCAACTACCAGGTTAAACCACTGTTATTACATCGGATTCAAACACCAGGCGACCTGTCTATCGGCCAAGCAATTAATCAAAACACAATAACAACTAAGCCTGCGTTGTCAGAATGCACAGCATTGTTAGGACCAGCATATTTCATGATGAGGGAGCATTAGTGTAGCAGAGTCTTAGAACAATAGCAAAAGGCGTTAAATGTGCACAGAATATGGTAGAGGTGTTTTTGCTATTTGAGACCCTGGATAGAGAACCCAGCACGAATCTTGTTGAGAGGTCAGCCTAACAGTGAGCAGCATGAAATAGGCATGTACACAATAATGACAGGTCTATCAGCAGGAATGCAGAACTAACATGCATAGAGAGATTTGAGCAGTGCAGAAATTCACCTGCAGCTTTGATACCATGTTAAGACACATACATGACAAGCACAAAAGATGAGTGATAAACATGAGTGTGTGTTTATTATTGACAATGATATACATTTATAGTACATCCACATGACCTTGGGTTTTGTATTCCAAGGTCTCTTGGACTTCCTTAGACTATTCAGCTTCCACACCAACCCCTAGAGGATTAGGTGTCCAACAGTGACAACTTGAACTATAAAAGGAACAATCTCATGAACAAATAAGTATGGTGCATGACTTACCTCCTTACACAAATATGTGTAAAGTTGTATATGTAGAAAACATCATGATAAATTTAAAAAGGAGCATGGAATAAGCGTTGAGCACTCACCACAACTTGTTTGCAATTATCTAAAGGGTCCAATAGTAGTAGTCTTCTAGTGAGGAGCCTAGGATATTTCCACATTCATTAATGAGGTTACAAGGATAACTTTTGCTATACTTCCTCAAGAAAGAAAGTGGGAAGCATTTAACAAATTCAAAGATTCCCTAAGTGGAAAGCATTAAACAAATTCTAAGATTCCCTAAATTGACTAGAAAATTATGATAATTAAGTCCTGAGCACTCCCTAATAAAACAAGCTAGCAAAAAAGACATATAACTAAATGGCATGTTGCACGATGAAAAACCACTTGTTCTTCCTTTGTGATGAAGAGAAACTATAAATTTTAAATATATCTACAACCATCCATGCATTAGAAAATGTTGTGAAAATCATGCATGCAAATTGAATAAATCTAATGGAAATGACTTGGTGCATGTTGCACAATGAAGACCACTTCCAAAATACAACTCTAACCATGCTTCCATCCATCACAAAATGTCGTAAATGAAATCATACATACAACTAAAATAAATTCTTATATGGTTTTCTGCCTCGACAACAAACATAAATCGAATATCTCAAACATTTGGAAAGTGGTTCTTGCTTCCTTCAACATCATTGAATCAGGTTTGGCTTGGAGAATTGGATTTGGGCACCTCGCCATCATTGGCATTGATCCATGGTCCGATTGTGGCAACAGATATACCCTCCCCCATGAAATGACTTGGTGCATGTTGCACAATGAAGACTAGTTCCAAAATACAACTCCAACCATGCTTCCATCCATCAAAAATGTCATGAAGGAAATCATACATGCAACTAGAATAAATTCTTATATGGTTTTCTGCCTCGACAACAAACATAAACCGAATATCTCAAACATTTGGAAAGCGGTTCTTGCTTCCTTCAACATCATTAAATCAGGTCTGGCTTGGAGAATTGGATTTGGGCACCTCGCCATCATTGGCATTGATCCTTGGTCCGGTTGTGGCAACAGATATACCCTCCCCCATGAACTCATATAAGTTTTAAACAGACGAGGGATTTGAACAATTAGCTAGAATACATCCATATGGGGACAAGGTTGGATGACAGCGCATGAAAACATTCTTGAACAATGGCATCCACACTGGCAGGATTACATAAATGCCCTAAAAAACTCACACATTCGGATCACGAACAGGGACACCGAGTTGATTTGGTACTATTCCAAAAGAGGAGTGGACACTCCTAAAAAAGGATACATCATAGCTTACAGGTACAAGGAGCCATAGATTAAGAATTGGTGGTGGAACAATATATGGAAACTAAATATCCCTCCCAAAATAAAACTGCTCTTTTGGAACATTCTCACAAATAAGATTCCCACAGCAGACAACCTAAAGAAAAATCACTTCAAGGACCCACATGGTGTTCTCTTTGTTGTAATGCAAATGAATCCATTGAGCACCTCTTCATCTCTTGTCTAGCATCCACAAAGCTATGGAACACGTTCCCTAATCTCTTGGTATCAACTATAGATGGCAGGGAGGATTGGCTGAGATGGCGTGGCAAGATTGGTGTCAACCAAAACCCATAAAACTATGGAATCTCTTGAGCCTCATTTGTTCGGCTACATAGCAAGAAACAATCTGATTTTCAAGGAGCAGATGTTTTTCCTTGAGAAAACTAAGGTCAATATTCTCGCCATCTATTCACTCGCCAATTAAGCAGCCTCGCATAATCACAACGGAGAATATTGACAGATCAAAACCTTGAGCATACTTAGATGGTACTGCAAATTCAAATAGTAACGGAGTTGGTGCTATATTATACATCAGAACTAATCATTATCACAAAATGAGCTTTGGTTTTGGGATTGGCTCAAACAATTTTGCTCAACTTATGAGTCTGAAATTGCTTTTTTTATTCGGGATTGAGAAGGGTTGCAAAAATTTACAAATTTTTGGAGATTCAATCGGACTACCCAATGTCACACACACACACACACTGCACAATATCTTGGATGAGGCTCATCTGCTTGGAAATCAATTTGATGACATTGTATGTTCTCAAATTTATAGGGAGAGGAACTCCATATCTCATCAGTTATCCAAGGAAGGGGTGCAGCAGATTCCGAGTACATGGCTGATACATGAACACAATGGGGTAGAACACTAACAATACTACCATCGTCCATTTGCAGATTACCAAATTCAGTCAGCTCCATAGTTACAGATCTTTTTTATGTTTATATACAAACACAAGGATACATTTCGAACACTTTTATGAAATATCTATTTTTGTAAATTTTGTAGGACTCATAATATGACCAGTGGGACTCTATAAAACATTATCTAACAGCACTGTATACTTTTTGATGTATTATGACTAAAGGAGACTCACAACTAGTTCTTTATGCATTGAATATGCATAGTAATGCATCTACTACATGTAATTTTCATTTTTATTAAAGTAAATTATGATTTTTCCTTGGGGAAGACCAAAAAATCTTATATGGTTATAAATAAGCTCTTGAACTTATATTCACTTTTGATTTTGACTTGTATCTAAAACTTGTGGAAAATGTAATAAACATTGTTCTTTATGTGGATGATTTTAATCATTACAACTAAGAGTAATAGCATGATTGGTTTGACCTTGTTACAATTCTTTCTTCAGATCTTTGTATTTCAATAGAAATATGATATCAATCTTGTTAAAAAATTGGTTTAAAAAAAAAGAGATGAATAACTGTAAAAAACGTCACTCCTTTAAAAATAAAACTAATATTTAGTTTGTACACCACCATTAAAAAGACTTCTAATATTCTGATGAGACAATTCTGTTATACCCCACAATCATTGGACTTGACATTGCATTTGTTTTGGGACTGATACCATGATTTATGTTAACTCTTATGATGCTCATTGGGACAAATTAAAACATAAAAGTTCATTGAGTTAGAAATTTTGATAGAAGATTATTATAATTATTCACACATACTATTTCTACCTATTATTTTCAGGTTAAAAGTTATTTTCTTGCCTAATTAATGTTGTACAAGTAATCATTATTACTGTACTTGGAACAGTGTGCATAATCAACATTTTTTCTATCTTTTATTACCTTTAATAACATTAATCATAACAAAACACAACAATGTGCATAATCAACCTTTTTCTTTATATATATATATATATATGGTTAACTTTAATAACTTTAAACCATCACAAAACACACCACTCTGATATCTCCAAGTAATAAATTTTATAGTTAACTTTAATAACTTTAACCATCACAAAACACACCTCTCTGATATCTCCAAGTAATACTCAAAATGTAGCAATATCAATTCATCATGTCCATCCTGGAATCACTGACAATAATCACTAATTACTAACGACCCAGATACTAGTCCCTCACTATTTACTTAATGGTATTCTTAACCGAGCTATGATTATTTATATTGGTTAAAGAATCGTAGAACTTGCAACACGCCACTGAACAAATTAAAATCTAGTCAATTGTAAAACTTAACTGTTCTATGTTGTCTCATTGAAAACTTTGCAAAAATTAAAATCCAGCCAATTGTGAAACTTAACTCTTCTCTGTTGACTTCATTGAACACATTAAAATCCAGTTGATTTTTCATTGATTAATTTCATTTCATCTCAAAAGGCAATTTGCATGAATCCCACGAAAATGTCATGGCACTGTTAAAATATTTATTTTCAAATTGATTGCACAATATCTTTCGAAGTAACAGATACCGATTTGATTGCACAATATTTTTCGAAGTAACAGATACCGATTTCGAAAGCGGGATTGACAAAAGACCAAGCTCCGACTTCCGAAAAGATAAGAAGGTATTGATATTTCCCCTTTCGTGTTTTCGGGTAATGTATATATATAAGAATAACACACTTCCGAACAGATAAGAAAGTGTTGTTATTTTCCCTTTCATGTTTAGCGTAACAGTATGTATAAGAATAACACACTAGAAGTATAATAGAATTTGCCCTCTTCAATCTTTTGGTAAAAAATAAAATGCAGCTATGACAATCTACCATCCAAAATACAATCAGAAATACTAGGAAGCTTTGTATTAGAAAGTACTTAAATACTCAGATATCAAAGAGTGAAAAGAGATTCAATAATCACAATAATATTTGGAGGACAAATATCACTCATTTATAACCATCACCAAACAATAAGACTAACATTATTTAAAATATAAATAACAAACCAGAATATTAATAAAAATCGCTGGCATGCAAACATATAGACAGCAATTCATGAAAACCTTGTCAACGTCAATTCCAACTTTCTCGCTAAAATTAAGACCCAAGTATGTCAATGATTGTCGGAACATTCAGATATATCTACTCAACACGCTCGTGTGTTATGCTTGAAAGTATGGCCTTTAAGCACATCTGAAATGAGGTAACAGTTGACTTACAGAGACCATATTCTGTTTTGCTCATCCCAAACTCTAATAGTGGGGCAGATAAAAGCACGAAAGGGCATCTCCTACACAAGTTCTCTTAGAAATATGTTTTTTCTGAGAATCTTGCATGTTAATACCTGATGATAGACGTTGTAAATTACCTCAAAGATCAGACATTTCGACACCTAAAAGTCACGAGATTTTTAATCCATGAAATAATTTGCTCATTACACTAACGCTACATCAGCAGCTAATATCAACGAAACATGAGAATATTTTATCGACATGCCATTTAAAAACTGGATCAGATAAACACCTAAGAAGCTCTGACACAGAATCAAAGAAACTTTTATTTTCCACTCTTATTCCATTTAGAAACAACTTGAAGAAAAAATCCTGGAACTTCCAAAATTTCTTCAATGAAATCAATAACTATGGCAATTTTTTAATGATACCATCTATTGAGAATTTAGTGCATCCCGCCATTGGCTAGGTGAAAATTTGGTATCTTTAGAATGTACTTCAAAATATGCAGACAAAATAATGAATTTACTCTTCAGCTGCCACAACTGAGATCTCCCCTCTCTCCAGCAAGTCATAGAACTCCCTGGTCTTTCGTTGTTCACTCCAGTGATGCATTTTCCATAGACCGCCAGCTGCACATTGAGATATCATTGACAAAACTTAGCACTCATTGTAATGACTTATAAATAAAATATGAGTATTAGCATACATACGAGACCTCCATACGATAGCTACTTATCCATGGAACCGCATGTATTGGACTATATGTAAGCTAGTTACTACAGGAGGAGATATAAATTAAGATAATAAATTAATACCACACCAGAGCATCATATATACAATAAGTCCTTAAAACCAGCAGCAATTATTAATTTTAAAATACAGATTACAATTTACAATTTAAAATTAAGAAAATAAGTAATAAGTAATATAAATTGATTAAAAGTATAAATTTAATTAATTTATTAAATATAAAATATAATAAATAAACCTTATTAAATAAAACTATGTATTGTAGAATTGAGGCTTCTGTGATTCATCATAGTTATAAGAAGAGCTTCGGCATAAATCACATGAAAGAGACCTTTGTCGACACGTTTCGAACCAACTAGTGTGGTTCATTGTCAGGACAAGTTGAAGAAACAGATCTGGCCAAGCAAGTTAAATAGACTGAGCAGAGACTCTAACGGCTATAAACGGCTATTTTTGACCCTAGGACCCAGTCCAACTTATATTAACAAATTTAATATTTTTATAATGTTGATAATCTAGAAATTAGTAAAATTAGGTACAATAACTTGATCTTACGTAAAATCAAGTTATTGTACCTAATTTTACTAATTTCTAGATTATCAACATTATAAAAATATTAAATTTGTTAATATAAGTTGCACTGGGTCCTAGGGTCAAAAATAGCCGTTTATAGCCGTTAGAGTCTCTGCTCAGTCTATTTAACTTGCTTGGCCAGATCTGTTTCTTCAACTTGTCCTGACGATGAACCACACTAGTTGGTTCGAAACGCGTCGACAAAGGTCTCTTTCATGTGATTTATGCCGAAGCTCCTCTTATAAAAACTATGTATTCAAATAAAGATCAACAAAATCAAATGAGATTTGATTTCATAAAGTACACGTAACCAAATTTTTGACACGGGGATGACGAGATAAAAGAAGGGCAAAAACCAGTTTGCGGGGGGAGGTTGCAGGGCGGGGAGGTTGCGGGCGGGCGGGGGAGGTGACGGCGAGTGGTAAGAAATAATTATGGATGGGCGGGCGGGCGGCGGGCGGGGGAGGTGGAGGCAGAGTGTAGAATAATTATGGATACGAATCTTGATTATATTGAAAGTTTTTGGGCACGGATGAATCAGACTGCTTCAATTGGAAAGTTTTTGGGCACGGATGAATCAGACTGCTTCAATTGAAAAGCTTTCTAAGGCTAAGGACCTAGGTTGTACTTAGTTCCGCAGGGAGGTTTTGGCCGTTTAAGAGCTTTCTAAGGCTAAGGACCTAGGTTGTACTTAGTTCCGCAGGGAGGTTTTGGCTGTTTAAGTAATGCAGACGGACAGGAATTGCAGCAGAGCAGAGCGGACAGATTGTCAACAAAGCAGACAGGTTAATATTCATTAGATTAATTATTTAAATTCTGTAATAAAATTTATATAAGTTTTCATGTTCTGTTATCATAAAATACGCGGATGAATGGATCCTTACACTTATCTTATTGTATCTGCAACCATATTATGGTGGTATCTGCAACCATATTATGGTGTACCCAAGTGTAGTAGAATGTAACTTCAGGAACGGATGTTTCTAACACGGGAGATATTTAAGAAACTAAACAAACTCACAAAAACCCTTGCAAATATTCTAATGATTCTAACAGTACTCTGCAATCTATATGTATATAAGACTTGATATTTCTTATGGAATAAAAACAACATGCTTTGTCAACATGACTACTAATAAATATCAATGCATAATATTTTTAAGTTTGCAATGGTGGAAAGGGTTTTATAACTAGTACAACCGTTCAAAAAATTTAAGAGTCAAAAACTCGTATAACTAGCATGACATTGAGGAAAAGTTGGCATCATTACCTTAAACTTGAGCTTGTAGACTCTCTCTTAACAGCAAAACTCGTAGTACTTGAAATCAAAATGATTCTGCAGCTATCAAATATTTTGCGCTGTTCCCTCCAACCCCCGCGCCCCCTCCCCCCAAAAGAAATATTTTGCGCTGTTTTGTTCCGCCACGCCCCCCCCCCCCCAACCCCACATGACACTGAGAAAAAGTTGGCATCATTACCTTAAACTTGAGCTTGTAGACTCTCTCTTAACAGCAAAACTCGTAGTACTTGTAATCAAAATGATTCTGCAGCTCCCAAATATTTTGCGCTGCCCACCCCCCCACCCCCCCCCAACACAAATATTTTGCGCTGTCACCATCTGACCTTAACCCCGCACCTCCAACATGTACATTAGAGAAAAAGTTGGCATGCATTACCTTAAACTAGAAGCTGTGTAGACTCTACTCCTTAACAGCAAACTCGATAGTACTGTATATCAAAATATTCTGTAGCTATCAAATAATTTCTTGCGCTGTCACCCAGCATCCCTCTCCCCAAAATATTTGCACTGTCCCCTCTCCGCTCCCAACAACTATTTGGCTGTTCCTGCCCCTACCCCGATAAACAACAGACAAGAATAAAAAAAAATTATTTTGCACTGTCCCCCACCCCCCACAAAGATTTTGCACTATGTGCCCCTCGCCCCCCATGATTCTGCAGCTATCAAATATTTTGTGCCACGTTCCCCCCTCATTTCCTGGGCAGAAATATTTCAGAATGGAAACTAACACCTAAAACACTGCCTAAAAGAGCTCTCAGGATGTTACATGCCCATGCTATTTCCCAGAAATAGCCTGGAAATCAGCAATTTGCGGCCTGAAATGGTTACATGAGATTGTGGGTATCAAAGAGACTCACAGATGAGAAATAGAGTACAAAATCCCCAAATAATGAGAGAGACACAAAGAGAGCACATCAAACAAACCTAATATTTATGTATCAATTATAAATATAACATATATAATATATAATATTTCTATAATTTCACATATAATCAGGCCGTGGTTTAGTGGTTGGAACAGGGCAATCCAATGTAAATAGCCCAGGTTCAAGTCTCAGCGGGTGTAGAGTTTGTGTTTGAGGGAAGATGTTTGACGTCCTGGTACTGGTTCCCTCCATCATCAAAGGGACTTACATTGCACATATATAATTCAAAATAATAAAATTTAGATTTTAAAATAACAAATTGGAACAATAATAAAAATTAATCTAGAAAACACAACTGATGTTAACAAATTGTCAACAAATGTGGAGATGTTCCCTCCATCATCAAAGGGACTTACATTGCACATACATAATTCAAAATAATAAAATCTAGATTTTAAAATAATAAATTGGAACAAGAATAATAAAAATTAATCTAGAAAACACAACTGATGTTAACAAATTGTCAACAAATGTGCAGATGAGCATGAGAAACTAACATTTTAAAATTACAAAAGAAAAAAGTACAATAAATAAATATATATATATATATATAATATATATATATATTATCAATCCAAAAATATTGAAATAGAATATATTATCATATAATATGACAATATTATAACGACAAATAACCAAACTGAACAATTTTTTTTGTTTAATGGAAAGTTAATTCCTGAAGTTGCCCCCCAACAGAGGATGCACTAACGCAGACCCTCCCCTCCCGCTTTGATATCATGATTGCTCATCAAAATAGATGCTGCGGCATGCAAGCCATTTGAATCTGGCAAATGGCTGGTTCAGGGTCAGCTTCAAGGCTCACCTAGATACGGAATCCAGGCTCTGGCATCCAGGCAGGTACCATGCCGCACAAGTCAACTTCAAATGGACGGTGGAGGCATCGACATTTACATCAGAATGATGTAATTCAGCCATAACCCGAACACTTCCGTTCAAATTTCCTGGCAAATGGCAACCATTGGAGTCCTTTGCTGCGGAGTTGATGGCACGCTGCATCATCAAAGCACCATCACCAAGCAACGCACTGCATTTCCATTTAAGGACTTGTGTGCACATACTACTAGTAATGTGAGAGTTGGAAAAATTGAGCAACCAAAGGTGACCCTGTACCTACATCAGGAACACGCAGAGCTATCTGAGAGTTGCTTCCCTTCTTGCTGGTGAATTATGTTCGGTGCATTCAATTGTTCTGGTTGCAGACCTGTAATAGGCTACTTAGCGTTCCGGGCAAGCATTCTCTCATTCCAATTTTGCTTCCTTGGCATCAACTTGTGTTTGGTTGGGCCATTCTGCGATTTCTCTGGTCTATGGATCTGTATTACTCTAGCAAATACTCTAATTTAGATTGGCCCTCCTAGCTATACTCTGTTCTATGTAAATCTCCCCTCACAGCTCACTTCCAGCCCTCTCAACTGCCCTCCCCACAGAAATTCTCATCGGCCTTTGCTCTCGCATCAATTCCCTACAGCCTTTGCTTTCGCATCAATTCCCAATTTCTCCAGCTCTCGCGTCAATTCCTCACCTACTAGCCTCTCTACCGCTTCTCTGTCTCCACTTCTCCGAACTCTCCAAATTCCCAGATTGTCATATCTCTCATCCCCAATCCTTCCCCTTGCAATCATGAACCACAAGAATTCCCTGTAACAATATGACTCGTGGTCAATCTGCAGTTTCTCACAGAGGAAAGGGCAGAGGTCATCCCTCTGTCTCCTCTCCAACCTCCAGCTAGATGGCATCAACCTCTCAACTGTGAGCCCAGGCACAGGCAAGGGAATCAATGGCTCGTTACAAGTAGTACATCCCTGAGCTTGTCTTCCAAGAAATAATAAGAATTAAAGTTGTTGTGCACCAGGAACATAGTTGTACTCCTGCCCACCATGTTCAAGCTGGAACCAGGGACTGGATTCCTAATCTAGGTGCCACCAGGCAATCAATGTTTACTGCCATACAAAAATTCTTCTGGGGCGCATCCTCACAACAACAACAATTCTCAGCAGGAGAATGCTCACAAGTTGGCACACTTGGAAGAGAAGTTGGATGGTATGGATCGCAAAATCAACATCCTCCTTAGCAAGTGCAACAATCACCCCTTCCCTGGGAGTGAGGCTGTTCCCCAGCAGACCCCCAAATCGGACAACTCAGGACAGTAGCTGCTATGCAACTTTAATTTTCAGTTTTCAGTTCTTGTCAGTCTATGTATTGATTCAGTCCATTTATATATGGTCAATTTTGTTTAACAGATGCTATAGTCAGGAGAGGTATACATAACCTCCTGACTTTGAAGCTAAATCTCTGGTCTGGTTTCCCACTGGGCAAAAACCAGAGACAGACAACCACTGATCATGTAAATTTTTGGTATCGTAACAAAGTGCCTTACTTAAAATTAACAAAAAAAAAATAAGGTTGGAATACAAGAATAAAATTAAGTTAAACAGATCAAAAGAAAAAATTACATAGAATGAAATTCGGAGGAAAAAAAATTATGGTACGATGTACAACAATATGGAACACAAACTGAATTAAAATCATGTGCAGTAGTAACAAGGAGTAACCAATAAGAGAAATAAAAAGTCAAAAATAACGGGAGTAGAAGGGTAGAAAAATAAATGGACGGAAAGGCTTAATCGGGAGAAACAAAGAGTAACCAATAAGAGAGAAAATCTAAGTACAAAAATAAAGAGAGTAGAAGGGAAGAAAGATAAATGGACCAAAAGACTTAATTGGGAGACGAAAGAAAGGTCAACGAAAGCAGGGAAAGCTTTGAGCAACATGATGGTTGCTATGATTGGTTGAGTTTAGCGATCTTCCTAGATAACTCAGTCCATCTCGCTACTATTGTATCTTGGGCTTCCGTAACAAGGAAATGATCCAACAGGTGGACTCCTCAAGGATCCTGCCCACATGTAATCCTCCCGACTATAGTTCTATATCGCTCCATTTCCCTCCTGGATATGTGTGGGCACTCATGCCAAACTCATCTTCGTAATTTTTTGTTGGAGCAACCCTAGGGTCATGTTTTTCATCCTTATCCTTTTGCTTCAAAGGACACTGGGATGCAAAGTGACCCACCTCGCCACATCTGAAACATTTCACCTTCGAAATGTCCTCCTTCTGCTTCTGCTTCTGTTGTCCCTTTGATGCTAGAGCTTCGTTCTACTCCTCCTCCTTGGTCTTCGTACCACTCCCACTGTTGCCATCGAGGTTGACCTTTACCAGAACCCTCCTTAATTCTTTTTGTTGAAGAGTTGCCCACATCTCCTCCCATGAAGGTAGTCTTTCCCTGCCCAATATACTTTGGACGAAGACTTGCCATTTATCTGAGACTCCATTCAGAGTCGTCCTTTATCATCGCAATAGACTGAGGAGTAGACCCCACTGCAGCAAGCTGGTCTTTGGAGTCCTGAAAACATTGAAGATAGGAGTTAACCCCTTCTCCCTTTTGCATCAACGTCCGCTGCAGCTTTTGTTCTAAGTACATCTTCCGATGTTTGGAAGAACCTTCATACAGTGAAAACAAAAGCTTCCCACATTTCTCAGGTTGTATCTTTGCCCTGCAAGTGTGCGACCACATGATCTCGAACTCCATCGAGTATGAACCTCTTTGCCTTTCCCTGCTCGACCTTGTACTTTTTCTTTTGATCGTTGTTTGCGAGAACAGCCACAACACTCTTGACGTAAGCTTCAAGATCGTACTCCTCCAAAAGAAGCTAAGATTTTGGTCTTCCATATGACATAGTTCGAAGCTCCTTCCAACCTCTCCTGATCTCTAAGCCCATGTGATGCCATCTCACCCAAACTGTCGAGTTAACTCCTCTAGTCACTGCGCAGCACTGGTCTATTGCCCGACAAGTGAAAAATTCGAACTTTTGGCAAGAAAAGTCCTCTGAGAAGAAAATTCCCCTTCTATGTGTCTTCGCTCTTTTTTGACGAATTTCTGCCTCGACAGAAACTATGCCCTTCAAGCACTGTGTTGAGGCTCTGTGTCACTCCCTCTACTTCTGCAACCTCACAAACTAGAAATCGTACCTCTTTGTCGACTGTCAGAGAGAGATTTCTTTGGAATCTCTGCTTTCCTTGGCAAGGACTGCGCAATCCCTTCAAGGGAATTCGAATTGCTGCCAAATGCAGCTATTGGCATGTCTGATCAGCACTGGATCTGCTCTTCCTGTTTCAAAATCAATGCTCTGGTACCATGTGAAAATTCCTACACTCAAGGAACCCCTACTGCAGCAAAACGAAATTTACTTCTCCTACTTCATCTTAATATACATTATCAAGTTAGTTTTTGAATACTGAAGTTTCTGCACCCTACACTACTTTAAATTTGATTACATGAAACAAGAAACTGAGAAAAGAACAAGATACATAGGACACCGTTATTTTGGACAAAATAGTCCCCGGAAAAACCCAATCCAGGGAAATCGATGCAGTAGCTCTGAGGGTTTTCTATTATTAACCAGTAATTCTGAATACAATGTTGGAAGCCCTCCTGGCAATCCAATTACAAAGAAATATATTTGCGGAAAACTGAGCGAGAGATTACCTCACTTCATCCAGCAAATTCTAGTTGATCTAGCAGCAGAACTAGCTAACCCCTGCTATCTCCGCGCTAGCCCTGCGTAGTCCCTGTGTCAGCCTTACAGGCTCTACATCAACCCTGCGTTGTCTCTTCTACCCTCTGCGTCAACCTTACAAGTTGTTCCGGTAGTTTCCCAGCAGTACCAGATTTCTACATGGAGGGCAGTCTCACTTTTGCAATGGCCCTTTTGGTTATGCGTCAAGACTGCGTGGGCCCAAACTGGCCCAACGTCAGTCCTTCTAGCTGTTGTGCTACCTCCACTAGTGTCTCTCCAACTCTCTATCCAGTATTTCGGAACTATCCCTACCCCTCTACTGCAGAATGATCACTCAGTTCGAATTCTCAACTTCCTAGCCCTAGAAATCGAACTCCAAATCAATTTGTTCCCTCCATGTGTTTCTAAATGAATCCAAAGCCTCCTTATATTTTTCTCGTTGAGATTTCAGCGACCAAGATTAAGTCTCTAATCAACGGCTAAGATTAAAACTTGACTTGATCTGCTTTCTAGAACATTCTCACTCATATTTTGATTAATATCCATTAATACTTAAATTTTCCTAAGTTTAGACTTAGGAACCCCATTAAAAATATTAATTATTTTAATAAAATACAATCCGGGTGGAATTTCACCAAACAATTTATGGGTTCTTTACAACTCATGTGCCTTAGCCTCTCCACCAATTTTCATGGCTAGAGCACATCTAATGCTACCAAAAACTAACACCCTGCAACAAACAGATCCCTACAATTGGTGCACCCATTACAAATCCCCAATGCTCATAGGAGTTTTTCAATTTTCCCAAGCCTTATGATGGGAAACCAAGGACAACAATTTATCCTTCAATAAATTATTTAATATTCTATTTGTTACAACCTATTAAAATTCTCAAGAAGCCAAGTTCTAGTATTGGAGTTAGTTGAGTTAGACTCTTCCCCACAGCTACAAGTATGCCTAGGGTGCTTATAATTGTAATCCATCTTCATTGATAGACACGCACTTCCTTTTATTCTACCAAAAAATCTCAGTTGAGCTAAAATTCATGTTTATAATATATATGTAATCATCACCAATCACAAGTCATTTATTTAAACCAACTAATACCAAATTTGCTTCATGCTACATTGTCCTTTGGCAACAATGTGAAGTGAAGGTGGCTTTACGTGTCACTGTTGTTGGCAACATCTAAACAAAATGGAGGGAATCTTTATAAGACACTACCATTGATCATTTTTATATGTGTTGAAGTTGTAATTGATTTCATAGAATCAACATGTGATATGATCCATTATGCAAATATAGATAGCCCGTGGTGAGATATATGAAGGCATTGACTTTGTCATCAAATTAAAACCATCATTAATAAAAGGGATCCCAACTCAAATTCTCAATTAGAAAATGTATATTGTACAAATGGAACAAGATGAATACAACACTTCAAAATGACATCTTATAACTTGTATCCAAATGGTAGGATACCGAAAAACAAGGATGAGGCCTCCTCTCACTAATAGAGACATCACGAAGGGATTGATGACTTTTAATCTAGGTTGTCATTGATGTCAATATAGCAGTGTTTGTGATGGAAAATTCTTTGATACATGATTGCCCATTCATGCCCATTGATCATAATGCTCATAGTGATGAAAGTTTGATATATGATAATATGATGAGATGGAGGACCCAAGTGCATTGAATATGTATATATATATCATGAAGGGATTGATGACTTTTAATCTAGGTTGTCATTGATGTCAATATAGCAGTGTTTGTGATGGCAAATTCTTTGATACATGATTGCCCATTCATGCCCATTGATCATAATGCTCATAGTGATGAAAGTTTGATATATGATAATATGATGACATGGAGGACCCAAGTGGATTGAATATATATATATATATACAGACAGAATAAAAGTAGTAGATCCGTGAAGCAACAGGGGCAAGAAGCCAAAGAGTAGATGAAGAGTTTATCGAAAGCCATCAAAGAAGCAAGTCATTGGAGCAAGAGAAGCAGGTTATCGCATATGCACAAGGGTAAGTGTTATCAAAAGAACAAAGAGCAACAACGATAACAAAGGAGTAAAGAAGAAAACTATCGGAAGAGCGGGGGTAGGAAAGTACAGACTTCCTTGATCGTGGCTGAAGTCCCGCACTCAATCCTAGTCGTCGATCTCATAGTCAACCCTTAGATCATGGTCAACTGCACGGGTTAAGGCCGTTTTTAATCCATGTGCCAGTCGAAGTCCCGCAAACTGTCAATTGCGATAAGGCTGTGGACCTGACGGATTTATTAACAACTATTTAATGTAATATCGCATCCACAGTATCGCAAGTTTCGAAGGGATGTTAAAACCTCTGATTGCGATAGAGTTGTGGACCCGATGATTCATTAAAAACTGTTCATTGAATATCGCATCCACTCCATCGGAAGACAGAGCATGTGCACACTTGTAAAACCTCCGATTTTTTATGAAGTTACAATTACAGGATTAAATGAATGACTCCGATTCTCATGAAATTGCAATTGCGGGATTAAAGGTGATAACATGGCATGTGGGACCTCCATGTGGAGAAGAAGGACATTTCACAGCTCATGAACATGAATTAGCATAAGAAAGGAAGCCAAAGGTCGAGCGAACGGTAGAAAGAAAGCCGAAGGCTGAGTGAGCACAGAGAAAGCCAAAGGGCCAGCAGAAGACAAAGGTAAAAACATTTTGTTGATTGGGTTAATATTTAAAACGGCTCAGACCTGTGATAAATTGATTGATGGAAGAAGTACAGAACTTAATTTTGAAGAGCAGTTCTGTGAAAAGAAATAAAGTTTCATCTGTCATCGTTTGAAGGGAGCAGTAGATAGCACCAGCATTGAAGTGATTATGAGATTGTTTCTTGGAAGTAAGATATCGCGACAATAAGAAGCAGTCACTCCCGAAACAGTTACCGCAACAGTAAGAACAGAGGGTTGAAAAAAAAAACAGAGAATTGTTTTTATTGTGGAGACATTGAGGCTTAGCGCGACTTATCAAAGATATCTTGTTGAAAAACATCAGCAGATCTTGGAGACATTATTGGAGATCATGATGGCTATTTGAAATCATCATAAGGTAACGTTGCAGACTCTGTGTGGGCAATATGAAGAATTATGAAGACTACTTCATATGAAGACAGGTTGTCATTGATGTAGTAGTGAAGTTGTAGATTGATAGAACACAGTGAAGAAAATTTTGAGAGTAGTGTAATACAATCAAAACATTTCTTGACAAAAAAAAACTATAGGGTCAGAGCCCTTGGGGTTGGTGCCTCAGAATTGAAAGGATTGATGTCCTTGGAGTTGGTGCTCCTAAACATAAGGTTGGTGCCTTGAAAAGATAGGGTTGGAGCCCTAAAGGTTGGAGCCTCACAAAAGACCCAGTTGGTGCCTCAGAATTGAAAGGATTGATGTCCTTGGAGTTGGTGCTCCTAAACATAAGGTTGGTGCCTTGAAAAGATAGGGTTGGAGCCCTAGAGGTTGGAGCCTCACAAAAGACCAAGTTGGTGCTTGGCAACAGATTGGAGCCTTATATATATTGTACCTGATTTATTGTGAAGATTATATTTATAAATGAATTTATTCCTATTGTTAATTTTGTGTTCTAAATATAAATAATTTAACTAGTAAAAATAACAATTGAAAAGAAATATTGATTCACCCCCCCTCTCAGTATTTCCAACAATTGGTATCAGAGCTAGGATCTTCATATCAGCCTAATAGCTAGAAGAAGGATTCTTAGTCACAATGAGAAATCAAGAAGTGTCAAGAAAACCTCCTCTGTTCGATGGCACAAACTTTGGTTTTTGGAAAAAAAGAATGTCCTACTACTTAATGTCCCCTGGACATGAAGTTTGGCATTCGGTTTTAAATGAGTCACAGCTCCTTCCACTCTTCCAACAGATCAAGACGAAAGGAAAACTTACATTGCAAATGCAAAAGCCTTAAATTCCATCACTAGTGGAATCACTGATTCTGAATTTACAAAAGTCATGAATTGTGACTCGGCCAAAGAAGTATGGGATAAGCTAGTTAGCTTATACAATGGGGACTCCAAAGTTAAGAAGGCAAAGCTTCAAACTCATAGAAGGCAATTTGAAAGTCTGAAAATGGATGATAAAGAACATATTGCATCATAATTTCTTCGAGTAGCTGGAGTGGTCAACTCTCTTAAAGGATTGGGAGAAAACATTGAAGAAAGCACTATTGTTCAAAAGGTCTTAAGATCTCTCCCAGACAAATTTGACTCCAAAGTAAGTGCTATTGAAGAAATCAAGGACCTAGATACTCTCAAGATGGATGAACTTCATTAAATCCTCATTGCCTATGAGATGAGAAAAGGAAGCCCAAGTTCCAAAGATGTAGCATTCAAGCCCTCAAAATCAAAAAAGAGGAAAGAATGGAATACCAGTAGTGATGACTCTGATGTTGAATCTAAATTGGCGCAATTTGTACGAAGGCTAAAGAAAGGATCTAAGCTAAACGGTAAGTACCCTCTTATTTGTTTCAAATGTGGAAGAATAGGTCATTATGCTACAAAATGTCCTCTTAAGCATGACAGCGATGGTGAGGAAAATTCTAAAAGGATGGTATACAAAAAGAAAGGGTTCAATAAGAAGAATTTCTTCTCTAAGTAAGATGAGTCTAATGAAAGTGAATTTGTAGTCATCAAAAAAAATCAACTAATCAATTCCCTCACCGCAAAGGAGGTAATGATGAATCAGATGAAAAAAATGACTGTGCTGGAAGCCAAGAAGTATTATTCATGTCATTCAAAAATGATGATGATTCGGGTCTAGAAGGAAATGTAGATGAATTGTTAACGAGTGCCATTGAAGAAAATGAGAAATTACGAAATAAAATCATCTCTCTCAAGGTAGAAAACGAGGAAACAAAAAGAAGGGAAGACCTCTTGAAAAATAAGCTAAAAGAAAAAGAAGAAATTTGTGAAGAACGTGAAGCCGAAATAGTATCTTTGAGGAAGGAATCGGAAAAAGTCAACGGGTTGGGAAAGCTCTCAAATACTTGACATTATCCTAAATAATCAAAAACCTCAACATGAAAAATCTGGGATAGGTTTTAAAGGAGAATCATTAAGTACTAAGAATAATGTGAAAAGCTATGCCGACATACTTTCCATCAACCCAAAAGAAGAAAGATTATTTCATCACAGGCGCATCTCAAATCCAAAGAATGAAAAGAGAGTAACTCCAATGTTGATTCAAATCATGGCTATTACAACAAGTACACCAAAGAAAAATGATGTTGCTCTCCTATCTATGATAGAACCAGAAACATTTACTCAAGCAAGGAGCCTCATTGGGTAAAAGCTATGGAAGAAGAAATGTCTCAAATCGAGAAGAATGAGACATGGGAGCTGGTACCTTGTCCAAAGGATAAAAATATAATTGGAACCAAGCGAGTGTTCAAAAACAAAATGAATGAAGATGGACAAATCATCAAAAATAAGGCAAGGCTTGTTTGTAAAGGTTATTCACAAATTGAAGGAATTGACTTTGAAGAAACCTTTGCACTACTAACTCGTGTGGAAGCTATAAGGATGTTCTTGACATTTTCTCGCTCAAAAGGATTTAAAATATATCAAATGGATGTAAAATCAGCATTTCTGAATGGGGAACTCAAGGAAGAAGTCTACATGGAGAAACCAGAAGGGTTTAATCTAGCAGAAGGAAAAGACTTTGTTTGTAAGCTGAAAAAGGCATTATATGGGTTGAAACAAGCTCCTAGAGCTTGGTACGCAAAATTAGATCATTATCTACAACAACAAGGCTTCAAGAAGGGGGTGGCAGGAAGTAATCTCTACATAAAGATGGATGAGGATAAGTTACTAGTCACACTTGTCTATGTTGATGATCTGATCTTTGCTAGTAATAATGATGAGATGAGCCATGAGTTTGCTCAAAATATGTCAAAAGAGTTCGAGATGTCGATGATAGGAGAGTTATCTTACTTCCTTGGACTACAAGTATCTCAAACCACAACAAGCATGTTCATATCTCAAGCAAAATATCTTAAAGACGTGCTTAAAAGATATGGAATGGAAAACTGTGCACCCATGAGCATACCTATGACCACAGATTGCAAATTAAGCAAAGACAATGACTCTCCTCCGGTAGATGCAACTCATTACAGGTCAATAATTGGAGCCCTCATATACTTAACTGCTACGAGACCTGACATTATGCAAGTAGTAGGAATGGTGGGAAGATTTCAATCAACTCCTGAACAATCCCATTTGTTGATTGTAAAAAGAATTCTCAGATACTTGAAAGGAACCCCTGATTTTGGTCTTTGGTACCCTAAGAGCTCAACTCTTACTATCATTGCATACACCGATGCTGATTGGTCCGAAAGTGTCGATGGTCGAAAAAGTACTAGTGGAAATGCATTCTTCTTGGGAGATTGTCTAGTATCTTGGCTCAATAAAAAACAAACATCCATATCACTATCTATAGCTGAAGCCGAGTATATAGCTACTGCATATTGTTGTACTCAAATATTATGGATGAAGGAAGCTCTGAAAGATGTCAACATAGGTACAAATCAACCAATCACCATCTATTGTGATAACACAAGTGCTATCAGTCTCAGCAAAAAATCCAGTGATGCACTCAAAAACCAAACATATACCAATCAAGTATCATTTCCTTCGTGAACAAGTAGCTGAACAAAACATCATCTTGGAATATATCAATACTAAGGAGCAGATAGCTAATATTTTCACAAAACCTCTTCCTCGAGAAGAATTTAAACATCTTCGCCAAAAGATGGGGGTTATGTCAATAGCATCACATTAAGTTGATTCATAAAGATGTTGTATGACAAGGGGAGCAGTTCAACAGGGGGAGTCCTTGTGCACTCCTTTGCCATTGATGTCAAAGGGGGAGAGAAGAAGAATATTGTCAGCAATGACAAAAAGGGAGATTGTTAATCTAGGTTGTCATTGATGTCAATATAGCAGTGTTTGTGATGGCAAATTCTTTGATACATGATTGCCCATTCATGCCCATTGATCATAATGCTCATAGTGATGAAAGTTTGATATATGATGATATGATGAGATGGAGGACACAAGTGGATTGAATATATATATATATATATATATATAGAGAGAGAGAGAGAGAGAGAGAGAGAGAGAGAGAATAGAAGTAGATCCGTGAAGCAACAGTGGCAAGAAGCCAAAGAGTAAGATGAAGAGTTTAAAGCACGTCATAGGAGCAAGAGAAGCAGGTTATCGCGTATGCACAAGGCTAAGTGTTATTGAAATAACAAAAAGCAACAGTGATAATAGAGGAGTAAAGAAGAAAATTATTAGAAGAGTGAGGGTAGGAAAGTACAAACTTCCTTGATCGTGGTTGAAGTCCCGTACTCAATCCTAGACATCGATCTTATAGTCAACCCTTAGATCACGATCAACTGCAAGGGTTAAGGCCGTTTTTAATCCATGTGTCAGTCGAAGTCCCGCAAACCATCGATTGCGATAAGGCTGTGGACCCGACGGATTTATTAGCAACTGTTTAATGTAATATCACATCTGCAGTATCGCAAGTTTCAAAGGATGTTAAAACCTCTGATTGTGATAGAGTTGTGGACCCGACTGATTCCGATAGAGTTGTGGACCTGATGGATTCATTAAAAATTGTTCATTGAATATCGCATCCGCTCCATCGAAAGACAAAGCATGTGCACACTTGTAAAACCTCCATTTTTTATGAAGTTGCTATTACGGGATTAAATGAATGACTCTGATTCTCATGAAATTGCAATTGCGGGATTAAAGGTGATGACGTGGCATGTGGGACCTCCATGTGGAGAAGAAGGACAGTTCACAACTCGTGAACATGAATTAGCATAAGGAAGGTAACCAAAGGTCGAGTGAATGGTAGAAAGAAAGCCGAAGGTCAAGTGAGCGTAGAGGAAGCCAAAGGGCTAGCAAAGGACGAAGGTAAAAACATTCTGTTAACTGGATTAATCTTTAAAAAGGCTCAGACCTGTGATAAATTGATTGATGGAAGAAGTACAAAACGCAAATTTGAAGGATAGTTCTGTGAAAGGAAATAAAGTTTCATCTGTCGTCATTTGAAGGGAGCAGTAGACAGCGCCAGCATTGAAGTGATTGTGAGGTTGTTTCTTGGAAGTAAGATATCGCGACAATAAGAAGCAGTCACTCCCGAAATAGTTATCGCAACAGTAAGAATAGAGGGTTGAAAAAAAAAAACAAAGAATTGTTTTTATTGTGCAGACATTGAGGCTTAGCGCAACTTATCAGAAATATCTTGTTGAAAAACATCAGCAGATATTGGAGACAATATTGGAGATCATGATGACTATTTGAAATCATCATAAGGTAACATCTCAGACTCTGTGTGGGCAATATGACGAATTGTGAAGACTCTTTCATATGAAGACAGGTTGTCATTGATGTAGCAGTGAAGTTGTAGATTGACGGAACACAATGAAGAAGATTTTGAGAGCAGTGTAATACAATCAAAACATTTCTTGACAAAGCAAAACTATAGGGTCGGAGCCCTTGGGGTTGGTGCCTCAGAATTGCAAGGATTGGTGTCCTATAAAGATTATATTAATAAAAGCATTTATTCCTATTGTTCATTTTGTGTTCTAAATATAAATAATTTAACTGGTAAAAATAACAATTGAAAAGAAACACTGATTCACCCCCCTCTCAGTATTTCCAACAGACTGCAGTAAGAAATATTTTTCGTTGGAGCATCCAACAGCCAAATCAAGTATGCCCAATATTCACATGAAAGATGTGAGTTTGGCACACTTAAGACTTGTGATCAGTATCTCATAAAGATTCGATAGACTAGCGGACAATTCATGGTGGCCATGCTCCAAAGAGAGATATTTACTATACTGTTACTCGCATATGTAGTTAGCCATGTCACTAAGTTCAGGTTCAACATGATTAGGTTCGATTCAAATTTGAAATTTCTGATAAGGTTCAAATTAGGTTCACTATTAAGTTCACCATTATTGTATGCTACTTGTTACTTTCCAATAATGTTTAGATGAGTAAGAATCATGAACAAAGTAACAGGTATACGTAACAATTATACAACAAACTCAAGGCATACTAGCCTTGCTACTAGAAACATCAAGGGGTAGAAATCGAAGTGAACCTGAATGAACTTTTTGAGGTTCACCAAATTTCAAACCTCAAGGTTCAAATTCAATGAATCCTATGACATTGGTTACCTGTCCTGTGCTAAGTTGCACTGAAACAGATGCGGAAACAGGGTTTGAAATAGATACAGCGAATTTTCAAAAAATCCGGATACGATACAGCAAGGAAATGGCATGTATATATATATATATATATTAATATATATATATATATATATAAATATATAATATATAAGACAAAATAAAACTTCCATATTACCATTCATCTCTTAGAATCTAGATTCTATATTTAAAAATGCATAATCATCATCATGAATTCCACAAACAAATCATCATCGCCAATTCAACTTAAACATTATCATCATCATTAGAGATTATTACAACCTTCAACATATCATCAAGTTTCTGTTTCCAATTTCAATCATCAACATCATCACCAAAATTAATAATGTTAAATGCACACTACATAGCACAAATTACAAAATTGAACTATGACTGGCAGTCCACTATCATATGACATTATGGTATTCAATGTCCATCAAAACATCATCATAAATTACATTTACATATCATCAAATATGTTTTCAACAATGTAATTAAGATTCACATCATCATTTAGATCCTCTCCGTGAGTGGGAGCATTGCTACCATGTCCACTTGAAGATGTAATTATTGGTGCCTCCTCATCAAACAAAATCATATGATTACATTCAACGTCATATCCAAGTCAGAGAACTTTGGAAACGGATCCAAAACCCTTAAAAATGCTCGAAACGTTTCAAAAAAAGGATCCTGCATTTCCAAAAAATGGAAATCCTTCAGAATTAGGATCATGCATTCCCAAAAAAATGAAACGTTTCCATGCCATATCGTACCCGTTTCCGTTTCCGAAACACTGAACGGCATTTCTGGGGTTTGTGAGGGACGTTTCCAATAACTTAAGTCTGGTGAGAATAATTGGAGCACTAATGGTTTAAGTCATTTAGAGAAGAAAAATCAATTGGGATCTAAGAAGGTTGAGAACCTTATTTAAATTCACTGTACCCTTCGACTTCTTGCTCGAAAAGACTTAAAGTATAAGGACGGTCTTTTCAATTAATGGGACAAATTCACAAATCACTATATTTGGGTGAGGAGATGAAAACAAATAAATATACTAGGTAGTGTACAGTTACAAACATGAAAAATGAGCAAGAGCTTGATAGAAGTGAAGAGTATTGGATTGCGTCTTGATCAAGGATCTAGAAAAAAACACGTAGAAGGCTATAATATTGGCATTACCAATTTTGAGGAAATGCATCATGCCATTGAGTATGTTTTGCATGTAGAATGATTTTAACATCTTTATTTTGAGATTTAAGTCTAATATAAAATCATCATGTGTGACTCTTATCATCTATGAGTAATGAATATGAAGTTGTTTATGAGTTATGATTCTTGAGACTTAGTATACTAGTAATCTTATTATTTTATGTTTTAAGTTTCAAGTTTTATAGTTCTACATTTCCATGGTTTCTTATTTTTTAATTTTTTTTTACATGTTTCAAATAAATATGCGTGTGGCGCACTCTCCCCACCACCACGCCCTACATGACAATTGGACCCCATCTTAATCAAGGATTTAATGATGCAAATCATTCAAAAGACTAACATCGGCGTCTCATGTTTTGAGCAAGTGCATTATGCCATTTGGCATAATGAGTATGTACTATGATTTGAATAATTTGATTTTGAAATTTGAATCTTATCTAAAATGACTTGCAACTCTCATCATTCATGAGTATTGAATTTCAAGATGTTTGAGTTATGCTTCTGTAGTCTTAGTGATACCAATAATCTTATTATTTTATGTTTCATTTTTATATTTCTACAGTTCCATTCTCCTCATTTGTTAATATTTTAAATGTCTCAGAAAAATGTCACACCCTCGGCACCACTACACCCTACAATGAGTATTGGACCCCATCTTGATCAAGGATCCAAAAGATGCAAATCTTGTAGAAGACTCTTATATTAGCATTGCAAATTTTGAGTAAATGAATTATAACATTAAGCAAGATTTGCATGTACTATGATTTCAACATGATTCTATGTATTGATTTGAACATGTTGATTTTGAGATTTGAGTCTAATATTAAATTTTGACTCGTGACTCTTACGGTTTACTATTTAAGTATTTGATTTCAAACTAAGCTGCATGGTGTGAGGAAACGAAAAATGTGTATCTTAAAGGGAACATATATATAAGCATACATATATACACATATACATATATATGTGTATTTATTCATGAATCTGTATTTGTATTTTAAATTATAATGTTAGAACTTAAAACTTAAATGCTTTCTTTTAAAGTTCTTCCAAGCATGCCTACTCACCACCTTCTCTTTTGAGCACTCAAGTGGAATCCTCTAAGTAGGAACCCCAACAATCAAAATGTGAAGCTGTGACTCTGCATGAATTTTTTATCAAGACTAATAGCCCCATCTCCTCCACATACCTTAGGACCCTAAAAAATTAGATAAAGAGGATATGAATGTACATTGTAAACACCAGAGATCCTTTCTCAACTCTGCTAAAGAAGGTTGTCTCATGGAACATCCATTATTAATGTTGTTGACATTCTTTTTCTACAAGGAGTTAAGCATTAAAATGCCATCTCCTTTTATTTCACAAACTGCCAAGGTTTTTGTTCTGTTGATTTAGAGCAAAGAGATCACTATTACCAATATCACAAGAACTATGAATCCCAAAAGTAGAACTCAAGGAACCTTCAAAAAATTGCACAAGGCTTTTTGAAAAGTAGCTAAAACTTTGAACCTAAATTTCTAAACCACACTTGCTTTTTTACTACCCCTTTTAAAATAGGCCTCTTCCACCTCCTAAATAAGGGAGACTTTGATAATAATAAAAAATCCATGTTTCTTCCAGAGATGTAGATTCACCATTTTACCCTGAAAAGTATTAAAATCCGTAAAGAGTTTTTGGAAACATTTGCTTACGCTTTAACCCAAAATGCACAGAATTTTGCACAGTGCATTCTTTTCAAACGTGCTTTTTACCATTTTATCAGAGTACAATAATTCTTAAAGAGTGTCTTTTTCAAAGGTACAATTACCATGTTACCTCAGAAAGTATAAAGTTTCTATAGTTTATTCTTCTGAAGCATGTGCTTGATAAAGTGGGCAGCAAAAATTTTATCACCAGCTTTATCTCAGTCTTGGATATTAGGAGAGCTATAGGAATACAATGTTCTTGGTTTAGGGCTTCTCTCTTTGGTCATTGTCCATATTGTATTTGTGAATTCTGATAGCTATTTTCTCGTTATAGCTTTCTCTCTTCTCCTTCTCCTGCTCTTCCTGCTTTGTATACTGACTTAGACACTACCAATATGCTCTCTCTTGTTTTTTCTTTCTTTTCTTTTCATTATATTGCTCTTGGAGATGTTTTAGTGCTCCCGATATTCAATTTAACTCAACTTATCTTTGAACATTTTACAATCCGATTGTCCAAGTTTTGCCATTAGTAGGCATTAATATTTATATTTAAATTAAATAAAATAGAGTTTGTATCCAAAGGAGATAAACCATACCCCCACATTAAACTTGTGAGTTATTATATGGCGCAGACAGGTGCCTCCCATGCCTCATAATTCTATGTTTTTGTCTACACTCGGTAGTCTAACATACGTGCAGATCTTGTTTGTAATTTCATTTTGAAGCATTTTAGCTAGGCATAACTTCTTTAATACGATTTTTTTGAAGCAATGTGACTAGACACAACTTCTTTGAGCTAACAAGAGAATTAAAACCAAGAAGCATACACCATTTTCTTGCTAGAATATAACTTGGGTGGCCTTCGAGTTCAATACATCTACTTTGAACTTGCGTAGCCCTTAATCAACAGCCAAACCAAATTCAAACTTTAGATTCGGTCATCCTAACTGAAGATCGGCCTTTTCTAGGCATAGTTTGATGCATAGACTTTTAAAGTGATGTGCCACACGTATTGGATGTTATGTCATAGAATATCCTGTTTTATGCAGTAATACACCGAAGTTAGCTCTTATTGGATAAAGGTATGGATCAATGTTGCAAACATCAGCATTGGGTTCAAATTGGCAAGGATCTGAAAACCAAAAATAAACATAAAAATTGAGAAAATATTAGTAAAAATCGATCAAAATCGGCAAAATTAAGATACCACCAAGATATCAGTAAAAATCGGGAAACATTCGCAAGGCCAAAAAATCGCAATTTTGCATTTTTTTTTGGCAATAAAATAGGAATGTTTGCAACAATGGTATGGATTAGCGTTGTCTAGTGTCAACTTCGAAACACTGTATCAAAGATGATTGTTGTCATTCCCAAAGGTAAATTGTAACAGAGCCTCTAAATACTAAACATAGTGCTGCTGATGTCTCTGGTCTCTTCGTTCAAAAAGACAATACTTTTCATATAGCAAACATTGTGGCCACACTATGCACCCTTTTCCTACTCAAACCCAATGTTGCACTAATCGTTATCGGGATAATATTGGCACAAGGAAAACATCGGAAAAAATCATAATAATCAGGAAAAAACCGTTTGGTACAAAAATATTCATTTTTTTCAATTTTTTTAATATCTAAACCATCTACAACATAAAATAAATACATTGACACATAAATATGATAAAAGAACTAAAATATAAGATGTTTAATATCATTTCTAGTGCTAAAATCACACATAACAATTAATCATGTCCTGAATAATAAGTCCTGACTCCCGAATCCCAACTCAACCTCAAAATATCAACAAAAAATATAATAATGTATCTCATATCATGAATCATAATTTCATATACAATGAAATGAACCAAATAACTGAAGTCTAATACTATTGATTTCCTTTGCCCCTCAAGATGTATATGTCGGTGGAGTTGGCAGGCCGCAGTAGACTATGGAGTCTGCTGTGCTCTAGAAGCTGAAGAACTAGGAGCTACAGGAAGTAGACCACGTCCTCTACTTGTGAGAGGGGTAGCTTGGGTCACCTCCTCCTCCTCAAAAACAAACAAAAAAACATAAACCAAAATAGCAAACCAAACAAACAAACAAACAAACAAACAAAAATTCCACGATTTTATCTTTTTGCTGAAAAAAATCACGAAAAAACGACAATAATATCGGGATTTTAACAACACTGCTAAAACCTAACTTGAAATTCAACACATCAACTTTTGATCTGTGTGGCCCTCGATCATCAGCCAAACCAATTTCAAACTCTAGACTTGGCCATCCTAACTTAGGATCTAGCTTTTCTTAGGCATAGTTGGATCCATAGACTTTAAAGTAATATGCTGCATATATTGGATGGTATGTCAGAATATCCTGTTTTTGTGCCGTAATATATCGAATTTGGCGGATTGAATAGAGGTAAGGACTAGCAATGTCATGTGTCAGCTGAAAAACACTGTAACAAAGATGCTTGTCGGCCATTCCCAAAGGTTAACTGTGACAAAGACTCTAAAGACTAAACGCAACGTTGCATCCAAAGGAAAAATACTTTTATTATAGCAAACATTGTGGCCACACTAAAACTTCATGATTGTCAAAAGAAATAACAAAACAGAAGTTAAACGAAGTTGAAAAACCCAAGTGGGCGGTTGTTTTTCCAAAATGTTGATAAAGCGGCTGCCAATATAACGCCCAATCTCTTCAGTTCAAGGATCAAATTTTATGCAAGAGATGCCTTGTGGAGACAATACAGTGCAGGATGGATCTAGGCTCCATAATATGCCCTTCTGGCCTAAACTGCATACCTTGCATAATAGCTTGTAATCAGCTACCAGCGCAAAGAAGCCATTTATTAAACTAAAAAATAAAAGACGTTGTGGGATCTTTGACATAAGAGTTTCCAAAACCGGAAATACAGTCAGTGAATTGATCATTATCTATGAGGAAGAGGGCAGTTGCCATAGCACTTATTTTTCAACTGTAAAATATTAAATTTTCCTGAGTTCAAAAATAACCCAATCCAGGTTAGATCAATCAAATCCGCGACCAGTCATTGTTTGAACTGTTGGGTTGTGTTGCAGCAGTAGATCGGTGGGAGCGTACCACCAGTAACCCACTTTCGGTTGTCAGGGCATTGCCTATGGCTCTGCCTTAGAATCCCCAAAGTCCAGGAGACTGACCCCACTCTATCCGAAATTTTGGCACAATTTTGGATTGCATGCAATTTCACATATATCACTGATTGTACAAAATCTAAAACTTTCTATAATATTAGGGTTTACTCGTAAATGAAAGCAAGAAACAGGTTTTGTCCCATATTCCGCATTTCAGATATATCGATGAAACACAGTTGTTACTAATGGCTACCGCATCTGAACATGTAACCATGTTTTCATAAAATAAACGTTAAGACGGCTCTTACGAGATTATTTTCAAGGAAATGAAAAGCAATTAGAGATTGATTTAAACTGACCGAAGAGGCCGAGGGTAAATCCATAACAAATCTCTTTCACCACGCTAGGCGAGGCCTTGGAAGCCATGGTCGCAGCCAAATTGTGAGCAGCAGGCATGTTTACCTTCCTTCGCTTTCCCTTCGTTTCTTTCTCCTCTTCCTCTAAATTGCTAATGAACACACATTACGCAGCTGCTGGGACTTCTTATAATAATAACATTATTATTAAGGCTTTATATTATATTTTAATTAATTTAATCGATAATAAAAATACAAAAACAAAAACAAGGTAAAGTTAAAATGGAAAAAAAAAGGAAACCATTGGTTGGCTAAGCCAACAATAAGGAAATTTGATTTTGCAATTTAAAGAAAATCCGGAGAGTATAATGTTGAATCCAATGAAAGCTCGAGTGAACTTGTTTTGATTTCTAAGCTATTAAATTATTATTAAAAGAAAAAAATCAGAAACAAAGTAAAGTAAAAGAGGAAAGTGGTGGATGAACAAAACCAAAAACAAAGTGGAGGAAAGCGGTGGATGACTAAGTCTGGAAAAATGAGGAAATTTTATTTTGCAATTTAAAGAAAATCTGGAGAGTATAATGTTGAATGGCATGACTAAATTTGTTTTGGTTTTTAAATTATTATTTTTTTATTATTATTAAAGTAAAATTTAAGTTGGAGATAATTTTAATAGTGAATGTGTCGAGGGTTAAAAATGTCTGGCTAAGAGTTAAGGTCTTTTTGGTGCCAAGTTTGAATCAAAACTCATATTGTTTGGGATAGGAGTCACGTCCGATATGTGGGTCCAGTTGCCACTATGTAAGTTTTACTTCGAGTTGTCAAATGCAAAGATGTTAGAGTGAGAACAAAAGTGAATTGCCCCGAAAATGGGAATGAAATTAGCCCACAATTGATAACTTGCAGAATGAAATACAAGAATGTAACAACAAAACCATAAGAAGAAGCATGTCTCAAGAAGGGTTAGTGAGCTAATACCATCTTAGACATGCATGAATAGGAAAGCGCCAAAGTTAATTGTGAATTAGTCCAAAATAGGTTACCGTCATAGCGTGGAATAAGAAAGCAAAAGATTCAAAGCAGAAGTGCAACCCATGAGCCATGAATTAGTTCGTTAAGATATACCCAACATGTAAGCACACATGCACACATAATGGAAACACTGGATAGCGATTACAACCACCATGAAGGTGCATGAGAATCAATTCCAAAATTGAAGAACTTATTATTCATGTTGCAAATTCAAGTACATGTCCACCAGGTCCATCAAAGCCCAATAGTGGAACATAGGTTGCTCATACCATCTTCAATACACAAACCCTAGCCTCACCAAAGCTCGTCCTATTATCTGGCAAGAGCAGAGTGCTTCTAGCTCCTTAAGCACAAAACAACTATCTAATTCCTAGCTTATCTCATGTGCTAAAAGTCCCCTCTAAATGAGGCATGAGCATATATTTATACAAATGGGGAGGTGGCTTTTCACCTTCCCTATGACCTTTCATATTCTTTGTAGTCGCAATCACACTTTGTAGTCACAGTGACCTTTTGTAGTCGTGATCTCATTTTCTAGTGGCAATCACCATTTGTAGTCACACTTGCAACTTCTAGTGGAAGTCACCCTCTGTAGTCACAGTCGCAGTTTCTAGTGATAATCACCCTTTGCAGTCGCAATTCGCACTGGCAGTCGCCCTTTGTAGTCGTGGTTACAATTTCTAGTGACAATCACCCTTTGTACTCACGGTCGCAATTTCTAGTGATAGTTGCCCTTTGTACTCGCATCACAATTTCTAGCGGAAGTCACGGTGGAGAATTTTGACTAGATTAAGTCGCATGTGATGAGGGGAATGACTAGTCACAAGTCACAAATCTAGAGGATAGTTAGTAAGCCACAAGGCACTAAAGATGTGATTTGTGACTTGAATTGTCTCTCTAGCCTTTAGTCGCAAGTTGCAAATCTATGTCGCAAGTCGCAATTCTAAGTCACAAGTCGCATTTTCAAGTTGTAGGCTCACTACATGTTAGAAGTGCAATTTGCGACCCAGTGGTCACAATTTAAGGCTCCAATATAAGTCAATTTTTTAGCTCTATTCTCTATGGACTATAGATGTGATTTGTGACTTCAAAGGTGGAGGTTTCCTATACTAGTTGTGAATTTAACCACTAGTGACACTACGGGTTAAGGATGTGACTTGCGATTTGCAGAGGGAGGAAGACTATGCTAGTCGCATTTCTTAATCACAATGGATCTAAGCATTAAGAAGAGCGTCAAATTGTGATTGGTGAAAAGGGGCCTCTCTATAGGTCGTTAATTGTAGGTTTAGGTTTCCATGTTAGGATGGTGCAATTAGAGTTTATAGAAAAAGGGGGGTTTCTCTATTACGAACCATAAGGTTGAATGGAATGAATGAGCTTTGGAATCACTAATGAAATGGATTGATATGGCTCTACAATGGTTATGTCCAAAAGACCCACATGATCCCCCTTAAACGCATTCACATAGCTTTAAGCCAAAACTCATGAATCAGTTAAGGAAATACGTTTCTTGGTCATTCGATATAGAAATCACAGAATATCCAAATGAAATTCAGTTGGGGGAAATGGGTAAATTCTAGGTAGAAACTTTGGAAAAGGAATAGAGAGCGAGGCTTCAGAAAATAGATGTTGGGCCTGAAAATTGAGAAAAGATTTAGACACTTTTGCAATAGCATGTTTTAGATAGGGCATGTATCAAGGTTAAGCATGGAGATGAAGAAGATGAACAACATATTGGGAGATATAAGTACTCATGAGGAGGGTAGCATAATCGATTAGAATTCAAGCAAATGGTACAAAAGGTGGTAACGGCGTGTGAGGGAGTCGTAGTTTAAAAGTGCGACTTGGCTTTGTCACATGCGATGAGGATAGGCTTGGTCGCAAATAGCACTTTTAGAAGGCAATCACATGTCATTGTGAACTAGAAATACAATTTTTGACTTAAGAGGATGAGTTTCTCAAGGTAAGTCACAATTCACACTTCAAGAAGCTAGGGAGAATAACACTACAAGTTGCAATTGCGACTATGGCAAAAAATACAAGTTTTTCAAGGCTTAAGGCAAAGCCCATTATCGCCTATAAACTCAAGTGTGAACGAAGCTAGTCTTATCCTTGCGACAATATGTTTTGATATATTTTTACAAGGATAATTCTTATAACCTACATAAGCATAAATGGAGACACAATGTCGAAAGATCCTTTGCAAGATTGATAGACTTCAAGTGTTGTAAACCATAATAATGAAGATGAAGCAAAACAATAAATTATAGACAATGTGCCTCGCAAACATACAAGCAATTATAGCCTCGATGATAACTAGGTTATTGAAGAGTTTGATCGTTACAATTGACGAGGGTATCTGTTAAGACCTTGAAAAGCATAGGGGGGGCCCAAAATTTAGATATACAAGCTAAAAATGTTGGGTTGTGTTGTAGCAACTA
Organism: Pinus taeda; assembly: GCA_000404065.3. Taxonomy (NCBI): domain Eukaryota; kingdom Viridiplantae; phylum Streptophyta; class Pinopsida; order Pinales; family Pinaceae; genus Pinus; species Pinus taeda. The sequence continues at coordinate 266,571 of APFE031289933.1, forward strand.
CAATAATTGGCGAACCATTGGTAGAATCGAGCATCTCTACCTATGTCCTTTTAATAAATTGAGTCTTATTAATAATGCAAGGAAGTATTGAATTAGATATTGTGGGTACCACTTGGGTTATTTAACCTTTTACAAATGTGCCCTTCATCTGTCTCCTTAGTTAGGTCATGTTAATCTTTAAAACAAGAGCTCACACATGTAAGTCTTTGACGATGATGCAGAGAACATGACAGAGGATTTATTTTAAAGTGATTTTCTAGTGTTGCTCCATTGCTAGCAAGCATGTTCAGTACCCCAACGGAGTCACTCAATAAATCACAAGCATTTCTTCACTGCTAGCAGGCCTGTTCGATACCCCAGCAAAGTTGCTTGCATCACCTCTCTACGCAGGAATATTTTCTCACTCCTTTACCCTTTATTTGATTGATTTGCTTATGCATGTACATTGGCATCATTTACTAGGCATCTATTGCACCAGGGTGGATGAGGGATCCCGACTTTTTTTTACGGGCAAGAGAAGTTGTTTCTTGTTTAAAGAAAACTAAAAGATTTTATGACTTAGGTATGCCCTCATGTCGTGCTTCCACATCTCATCTATGACTGACAAGTGGACAATAAAACACACAATGAAACATCATGACCATACCAGAAACAGAGTTCAGGTTATAGATATAGGCCTCATCAACAGATTAGAGTTCCTCACGGATACTAATTCATATTTTCCTTGCCAAGAAAGCTAACTCATGTAAATGATATCAAGAATGAAGTTTCAATACAAGGGCCACAAGAGGTTGCTTCTTGGTGTGACCATCACAAACACAAACAATCATGGGTTGAAACTTCAGCACTAGGGCAAGGTAATCAGAGAAACTCTTATAAGGTGTATTCATGTACAATATTGCAAAGAACATGCAGATAAGAGGACTTATATGCAAACTAAAAGGGGAAATGCAATGCATTATAAGAAACAACTAGATGCAAATGAAGTGATGTTGGAAGACAAATACTAAATGTAGAATACATGTGTAACAAAATGAAGAAAACAAAGCTATATGCAATGAAAAGAAAAATCAATGTTGGAAGACTAGCAAGAAAATACAACATAGAACATGCATGCATTATTAATCTAAAAAACAAACCTTAACTAGTCTAAACCTAAACCCTAATTTAACCCAAAAGGAGATCAGGTCATGTGAAGTCAAACTTCCAATGTAGCCACTACAATTCTTCCCAACCTGCAAAAACAAAGGTGTCAACAATTGAACTCAATGTGAAGTATTGTGCAAAAAAAATGCTTACTTGTGTAACTTGCACATGAGAGAGGAGGTCATGCTTGCAGACAAAAGAATTAACCAAAAAAGGATGTTTTAACCAAGTTGCAACTCTATCCTAGTAAACATAATGGTAAACATGAATACTCTGAAAACCTCTCGCAAATGTGCATTCATCCACTTTTTATTCATAGAAAGCACAAGATAAAACTGAAACTTCTTATTAGTAGCATAGCTTGCTAGATAAGACTCCTCCAACCAATCAACAATTCTAGCATGATATTCAAAATGGTGAGCTTGAAAATAGTGAAAAACATTCAAAGATGAGCATTCATTAGATGAAAAGGTGCTAGGAGAAGAATCTCACGAAGAAACTCTCATCTGATCATGTTCAAGGATCTTGTCAAGATTATGAGGACCTGACATAACCATCAGCCAAAGTTGAAGTGCCTCAACTTCTTGATAAGTCTCTAAACTCTCAAATGATGGATCATCAAATTTCGGTGGCTTGGAAAAATCAACAAGTGAATATGAACAACTATCATTATATTTGTTAGTGAAGATATGATCAATAAGATGGCAGTTACTAAAGCCACTGATTTGATCAGATTCATCATTTAACACGTGAGACTCTTCATAGATTAAGGATGAGGATGAATCAACCAAAGAGCTTTCTTGAACATTTGGAATTGTAGAACCTTCCTCTTCACTTGTTAAAGATTGGAAATTAAACAAATCATGAGCAATAGATCCATTCCTCTCACCTTCTATTTGTGAGATAACACCATCTTGGACATGATTGCAATTCAGACCAATAGAATAAGGATCTAAAGGATTTAGAGAAATCACTAACATGGGAGACTCATCAAACAAATCGTGGTACAATGTGTAGTGTGTTAAAGATGAAGGAAGATGAAATGAGTCAGGTGAAGAAACATCAATTGCAACTAAATCTGATTAAAAACTCAAATTCTTTGCATTAGTATCAACTTGAGGGAACAACAAATCTTCACACATGTTATGGTCTATAGGGTCATTTGAACATCCATTGTCACCCAAGACAAGGCCTTGGTCATGGCAGGGAGGTGAAGTCAAGATCATATCATGCAAAGATGGGAGATTAACTGAATCAATATAACTTTCATCATCATGATAATCAAAGGATGGTTTACCAATGTGATTTTCAATTTGAGCTTGTTCCACTTCAATAGGGTTCAAAGCGACTTCTGAAGCAAGACAACTCTACTCCTTTTTAGGAAAAGTTTCTTCATTACCTGATTCATCAACAATAAAGTTGCATGTTAGTACAAGAATCTATTTCATTTTACAATGAAGATGAAGGAGGATAAGGGAAATCGGGGGGGGGGGACTGTTTCCGCCTTTGAAATCTAGGGTTTTCTTTTACTAACACCCAAATAAAAAGTAGGCATAATGAAATTAGGGAGTGGACTACTATAATCTTTTGATATATTACTATCAATGTTCAATTTAAATTTAGATTCCCTCTCAGAAAGGCCAACTGGATGCAAAAACTCTCTTATTAGATGATATTGATCCTTATCTTTCTCGGGAATTTTATAGCAAATATTGAGAAATATCTTGGAAAAATCATCCACTCATTCATCTGGACTCATTTTAAGTTCATCAATTTATTTAAATAATTTTTCAGAATTAGACTCTTGAAAAGCAAACATATACTCATCAGTGAACTTTTTAAAAGAATGGAGTGATGCGGGTGGCAAGGGCTCACCCCATGATTAATTGACACGACCTTGAAAAGTAAGAGTGAAAAGTCCACATATGGCACTGTCATGACACACATTGTTAGAGATACAACTTTTGAATAAATTGAATGACATGCTCAAATGCATAGACTTCACTCTCACCATCAAACTTACTTTTTGACAAGAGATTGATTATCTTAATGAGGATTGAAATACTTTTACTTTTAGAAAAACAACTTAGAATAAAGATTTGGGAAAGAGACATTTCAAGGTCAATGACTTAAAATCAAACTCCACAAGGTTAGCTTGTCATCTTCCCTCATTCGATCATTAAATATGTTGATAGGGAAAAATGTCTTACTAATAGTTAGGGCATCTACTTAATGTGAAGTCCCAATCAAACCTCACACCGTTTGTGATAGGATCCCCATCTAGTATGTGGTTGTGACTGGCACCATGTCATTTTTACTCCTATTTGTCAAATGTGGATATGTTAGAGTCAGAGCAAAAGTGAAGTGCCCCGAAAATGGGAATGAAATCAGCCCATGATCAACAACTTGCATAATGGAATACAAGAATGTGACAACAAAACAATAAGAATAAGCATACCTCAAGAAGGATTAGGGAGCTAAAACAATCTCAAACATACATGAATAGGAAAGTGCTAGAAGTTAATTGTGAATTAATTCACAATAGTTTACCAACATAGCATGGAATAAGAAAGCAAAAGATTCAAAGCATACATGCAAGCCATAAACCACAAATTAGTTTGTTAACATACACCCAACATGTAAGCACACATGCACACAAAATGAAAATACCGGATAGCCATTGCAAACCACCATGAAGGAGCACGAATTAATGCTAAAAGTGAAGAACTTATTATTATTCATGCTACAAATTCAAGTACATGTCCAGCAAATACATCAAAGCCCAGTGTGAAACACGGGCCACTCATACCATCTTCAAGAAACAAACCCTAGCCTCATCACAACTCACCCTATTATCTGCCAAGAGCAAAGTGCTTCTAGCTCCTTAAGCACAAAACAACTATTTAATTCCTAGCCTAGCTCAAGTGCTAAAAGTCCCCTCTAAATGAGGCATGAGGGTATATTTATACAAATGGGGAGGTGGATTTTCACCTTCCATGTGACCTTTCATATTCCTTATGACCTTTTGAATTCCCTGTGTTGCGGTTTCACTTTGTATTCACAGTCACCCTTTCTAGTCGTAGTCACATTTTCTAGTGGCAGTCACCCTTTGTAGTTGTAGTTGTAATTTCTAGTGATAGTCACCCTTTGTAGTCAGAATCATAATTCATAGTGGTAGTCACCCTTTGTAGTCGTAGTTGCAATTTCTAGTGACAATCACCCTTTGTAGTCGCACTCACAATTTCTATTAATAGTCACCCTTTATAGCGGCAGTCATAATTTGTAGTGGCAGTGGCAGTGGATAATTACGACTAGATTAATTCTCATGTGATGAGGGGAATGACTAGCCGCAAGTCATAAATCTAGAGGGTATTCAGTAAGACACGAGGTAGTGAAGATGCAATTTGCGACTTGAGTTATCTCTCTAGCATTTAGTCGCAAATCGCAAGTTGCATTTTCAAGCTACAGTCTCACGACATGTTAGAAGTGCAATATGAAACCTAGCCAAAACACAGTTCAAGGCTCTAGTACAAATCACATTTTTTAGTTGTAGTCTCATTGAAAACTATAGATGCGATTTGCACCTTCAAAGGTGGAGGTTTCCTATACTAGTCGCACATTTAGCCGATAGTGACACTACGGGTTAAGGATGCGACTTGTGAATTGCAAAGGGAAGAATTCTATGCTAGTCAGATTTCTTAATCACAATGGGTCTATGCATTAGGAAGAGTGTCAAATTGCGATTAGCAAAAGGAGCCCTCTCTATAGGTCACTAATCATAGGTATAGGTTCCCATGTTAGGATGGTGCAATTAGAGTTTATTAAAAAAGGGGGGTTCCTCTGTTACGAACCATGAGGTTGAATGGAATGAATGAGCTTTGGAATTTCTAATGAAATGGATTGATATGGCTTCACAATAGTTATGTCCAAAAGACAAATATGATTCCCTTAAATGCATTCACATAGCTTTAAGCCAAAACTCATGAATCAGTCAAGGGAATACATTGCTTGGTCATTCTAAATAGAAACCACAGGCTATCCAAATGAAATTCAGTTGAGGGAAAATGGGTAAATTCTAAGTAGAAACTTTGGAAAAGGAACAGTGGGCAAAGGCTTCAGAAAATACAGGTTGGGCTTGAGAATTAAGAAAAGATTTAGGCCCTTCTACAAGATGTATCAAGGTTAAGCACAAAGAGGATGAATATGAATTGTGTATTAGGAGATATAAGTACCCATGAGGAGAGTAGCCAAATCGATTAGAAGCCTAGTGAATGGGACAAAAGGTGATAATGGCGCGTGAAGGAGTCACAGTTTAAAAGAGTGACTTAGCTTTGTCGCATGTGATGTGGACAAGCTTGGTCACAAATCGCACTTTTAGAAGGTAGTCACAAGTCATTATGAACTAGAAATGAGATTTGTGACTTAAGAAGATGAGCTACTCAAGGTAAGTCGCAAATTGCACTTCTATAGGCTAGGGAGACTAGCATTGCAAGTTGTGATTGTGACTATGGCATAAAATACAAGTTTTTCAAAGCTTAAGGCAAAGCCCATTATCGCATGTAAACTCAATTATGAATGGAGCCAAGTTGATTGTTGTGACAATATGCCGAATTTGAACCACATATGAACCCAGATGCAACTTATAACCCTGTTGTCATGATAATATCTTCTCCTTTTAGGAGCTACTCCTGATGGTGATAAGCCGTATGATCTGGTTGCAGCCTTGTCCCAACCCCGAGCATACAAAGAGAACACATAAGCATAGTTTTGATAACTTCTTAAAAGGATAATTCTTATAACCTACATTAGCATAAATGGAGAGGCAATGTCAAAAGATCATGTTGACGGTTTTGGATATCGCTAACGTATAAGGGGTCTCCCCGATGTGAAGTCCCAATTAGACCTCACATTGTTTGGAATAGGAGACCCATCTAGAGTATCGACCCGGCCACCATAACGCAAAGGTTTGCCTTGGTTTCAATGAATAACATAATATATTATATACATAATCCTTGAACAAGCAAGTAAGTTGACATGTGTAGCACCAATTGCAATGTGTAAAAGGAGGCCTTCATGATAGGGAGACAAGAGTGAGTCATTGGAAGGAAGTAATAGTACTATCCCAAAAGAGGCACACGAGAGCAAGGAAAGATTCGTTGATTAACTTGCAAATTAGTTCACAAGATAACAACAATTCATGGAAACAAATACAACAGGAATTCAATAAGATAAGTACCAAATCCAATGAAATAGTTCAATTTCCTTAGTACATGTAAATATAACATATACCGCAAACATCCAAAGAATAGTCTAAAAACATCTGCGATACATGCATGAAACTATGTTGGCTCAATGAGCTTCAATATTAGGTGAAAGATCCAAGTACACAGTTACAATGGTGAGGTACTAGTTACAGTAATGGAACATTGAGCCTTCTTGCTTATCTAAATTATAGTTTTCTCTCCTATGCAAAGTTAGAGAAGCCAAGACTAGCTCTCCAAAGCCTAAGCCTCTAAAAATCCCTTTTCTTGAGTTACGAGGTTGCTTTTATAACAAGAAGAATGACCTTTCATCTCCCCTTGAATCTTGAACTACCCCCATGACTCTTGGACTTCTAATGTGTCATTTGGACTTCTAAACAGCTCATGAACTTCTAAATGAATTTTGGACTTTTCCTAAAGACTCTTTAACTTCTATTGATTCTTTTGTACACATGCAACTATGCAACTTTTCATATTCCACATATGACTCTTGGACTTCCACAAATTACATTTTATCCTTTTCCTTTTGATAATTACATCATTACATTCCACATTATATGGCATGACTCATGGACACATTTGACATTGAGATGACACTTGCATAAGTCACAACTTTGACAATGATGACATGGACTTCATGATGAGGAGGCAATGCCAAGTTGTTCTCCTTGCTGCTTTGTCTTCAATCTCCATGAGAGACATGTTCAATACTTCATCTTCATGAAGGATATACATTGTTTCTCATCCTCACCCTTGAAAGGCTCTTGGATCAATATTTGACCTGAAATTGGATTAGGTGATTTCTTCCTCTTTTCCAAAATCAAATAAAACAAAAATTAGGACCGTTTTGACATTTTGCAAGATTAAAAATGGGTCTTGAAACAATAGGTTTCCAATATCTCTTCAAGTCATGAATTAGTCTTCATATATAACTTAACATAATGAACACAACAACATATAATCCATGCAGACATAATGAAGAGCAAGACAAAAGGTTTGTTGAGGGGTTCACCCCTCCTGGGCTACATCTCTGGGTCCGTCATCATGACTAAACCACTCATATATTCAGTATTAAATGAAGTACATAAATGTTTTTTGTAGGTAAATATGTGACTATTACCCCTACAAGGGGATGTTCGCCTACAAAGAACTCTCACAAACAACAACAACTCAAAGCATCTCCTACAAAGATGACCTACTTCAACTGAAATGATCTAAAAAGAGCATGTTAACACTTCAATTCCATGTTGAAGCACATAATCAAAACTTCATGTTAAGAGAACTTGAACATGAATTGAACCCAGTTGGTTACAGTTGCTACAGTAGATTTCTAGAAGTGAGAATACCTCTATAAGGTCTTCTCCATGCACAAATACCTTCTAGAGCTGCCTACACACCTTGATTGATCCATACACCTTTAGACTCAAACATGCAAAAATACTTTGTATATGTGCTCAAATTAGAAATTAGAGGTTACCAATGGATTCATAACATCCAAAAACCCCTAAGTTCACTCCTTTTGAGCTCAATTTTGTCAAAAACTCAGAAAGATATGAGTTCCTAAGCTCTCCCATGAACTTGACTATTAATCATCCTACAAATTCTACCTTATGTCTATCAGTCCTACAAATCCACCCCGGAAATCGCTAACGGAGCGACAATTTCGCTACCAGCCGATGCATTATGTTGGATAGTTAATTTAGCCTCAGACCCCTTAATTCGAAAAACAAGGCCACATGGGCCACATAGGGCCGAGGGTTGGGCCTTAATGCTCGCCCTCACCGGTTAAGCCCTTAATACCAGGGATAAGGTCATGTGGGGTGCCACAGGTCCGAGGGTTGGGCCAACGACCTGACCTTATCGTTGAAGCCCCCTTTTGCGTTGACATGTGGTCATGTTGGCGGCATATGACCTCGGGGTTGACACCACTGCCACAAGCTCCTCTGCCTAGCGCCCAAGCTTCGCATTGTGGTCATGTCAAGGGCCATATACCTTTGGTTGGGGGGGCCTAGCATTTTCACCCACCACTGATCCCTTCATTATGGTGTCATGAAACGCCCACGACCATGGGCTAGTCCTAGTCCTTAGCGCCTTCAATTGTTGTCTCCCGGGTATATACGTTGTTGTCCAATGGCTTGTAGCTACTGGTGCTGGAACTATGGGCTGAGTCTAAGCTGGAGCCCTTGGCTCCCCTGCTTGAGGTCTCATGGGTGTGAATTGATCGGGGGGCTAGGACTTAGCCCCGACCCCGTTCCCCAAATACAAAACATATACCATTGAAATATAAACGTGCCACCATAATTTATTAAGAACCACCCTTGGTATAGTGGTAAGGTGTTGTGTTGTGAAACATGAGGTCTTGTGTTCGATTCTTGTGGAGGCAGTGTTGTTGATAACAATTTTTTTTACCAATACTGGGATGCCACGTGTCAGCCTCCCATTGGGCCACGTGGCTCCCATTCATAGGTCCACTTCAAACAAGCAACCACCAATCAAATTTGACCATCAACCAATGAATTGAAACCTGCCACATGTTAACCTGTAATTATATCGTACCCTACACAGTCACTCTTGCTGACTCAACTGTACGGAATCCCAGTCAGTTGCCCTGCTCAAATTTTAGTTATTTCACCAAACGGTCAGCACGCGATAACTTGAGCATTTGGTGTTAGATTGAAGTGAAATGGACGTCATTAGATTCTGAGCACTTCGATTTGGCGTTGGTTTCGAGAATTTCTGGGCACTTCCATTTTTGAGCTTAAAATTGATCACCTGATCACACCTACCCATTATGAACTTTTGGACTCCAAAAGTTTACTTCCCTGGTCAATATAAACAGGATGGAACTCAAAAACACCCAAAAACTCAATCCAAAATGCAAAATTTTCAATTGTTTCCTTCAAGCCCCAATCAGGGCACTTCACTTATCATCTCCATGAAGACCAATTTTCCTGTTAAGAATTGTGCTATCACTCTTATCGTTGTTGCAGGAATAAAATATTTATGAGTGCAATCTGAACATTATCTCTACTATCATCTTGCACTGCTGAAAAGATACTTCATATTGAAGTTTAAACTGTTGAAGACAAACTTGACTCCATATTTGAAATAAAAAACAACATAAATTTGCTTTAATGTCTTCAAGCTGAATTTGGACATGAAAAAAACACTATTGCAAATTTTTTCATGATATGATTGGCCTTGCCTACAATACATAGTCATCTTATACAATCTTGAAAACAAAGATTCTATTCACACAAGTTTCAAATCGAATCCTTGTACCAGTGAACATATGAGAACTTGTAGACAACTTTGAACGACGATCTTGTACATTCACAAAAGTCCTTGAACAAGTGGACTACAACAAGCCAATATATTCATGAATGAAAAACATTTACTTGTTGAACATAGTGACAATGATTGTTCACTTTATAAAAGTACCTAAGTAGGTAATGATAACAAGTACTTACAAAATTTACAAAACAACTTTTACAATAATTCTACCCAAACTTTGCCTCTCCTAGGCTTATAGGTTCTCTTCTTGCATTACCTTTGTCTTGAAGGTCACTTAGGATTGTCGAGAATCCTCTTTGCCACCTCTTGTTTCCCTTGCATTATGTAGCATAATCTCTTTACCTTTCTTTGAACGAAGCTCCAGATGCAACTTCCAACATCGTTTAGTGTCATGTCCATGCACTTTGCAATGAATACAGAAGGACTTCCTCTTTTTTGTTGACATAGAAGTTCTTTCATGTGAAAGAGATTCATTGTGGTTGATGCCTACAATTTGATTCATTCTTGTAACCATTATCATATGCTACTCACATACAACCATGCAATGGTCAATCGCATAAAAAAATGTACAAGGGTATTGATTCCACAAGTATTCAAATTTCCATGCATTGGAAAACGCTCTTGAGAGTTATACCTGTCTCTAGATTTGCAGCTTCAATGGTTGTCACAAGGTGGTGACATCTCATGCTTAGATGGTTGATGTACCTCAAGCCATTTGGAGCATTCTCCAAACTCCCTTCGACCATATCCCAATCCCATACACTTCGGTCTCTTCTCAACCATAATTGGATTGGTAAGACCTTGGCCATTTATGTCGAGGTCTCCACCTTCATATCCCATCTTGGAAAGCAAATTCATACCTATACCTTTGGTATGTTTCTCGAACGCTGCAGAAGAGTTGTTATGCATGTAAATGGAAGGAGTGGTACTTGAGATGATAATTACCTCCTTAAACTTGTCATTCATCCTTTCAACTTTTGATAATTACGATGATGACCAACTTGTAGATGACTCTAGCCACCCACTCCTATCCACTATCATATGATGTGCTTCTTGAAGATGTTTGCAAATTTCACATGCAACATCTTCCACATATGGTCCAAAACCACTATTTGAATCATGACCACATACTGGCCTCATTTTGGAGGTTTCTCATGTTGGTACAGGAGTAGAACTTTCTACAACTTTCTCATCAAGGACTTGCTGCAAAACAAAGCGCACGTGTCTCTTCTCCTCTTCATCTTTCTCTAACATCCTTCTCAATTCTATTTTCTCCATCAGAGGAGTAAAATTATACTCCTCTAGCTCTTGAAGACACTTTTTGTTGCCCATTCTTGCAACTTGGTCAAACTTGTGCTTTGATACCAAACTGATCTGAAATTGGATTAGGTGCTTTATTCCTCTATTCCAAAATCAAATAAAACAAAAAATAGGACCGTGTTGATGCTTTGCAAGATTAAAAATGGGTCTTGAAACAACATGTTTCCAATATCTCTTAAAGTCATGAATTAGTCTTCATATGTAACTTAACATAATGAACATAACATCACATAATCCATGCAGGCATAATGAAGAGCAAGACAAAAGGTTTGTTGATGGAGTTCACCCATCTTGGGCTACATCTTTGGGTCTATCAACATGACTAGACCACTCATATATTCAATATCAAATGAAGCATATAAATGTTTGTTGCAGGTAAATATGTGGTCATTACCCCTACAAGGTAATTTTCTCCTACAAAGAACTCTCACAAACGACAGGAACTCAAAGCATCTCCTACAAATATGACACACTTCAACTGAAATGAACTAAAAAGTGCATGTGAACCCTTCAATTCCACATTGAAGCACATAATGAAAACTTCATGTTAAGAGAAGTTGAACCTAAATTGAACCTTGTTGGTTATAGTTGTTGCATTAGACTTTTGAAAGTGAGAATACCCCTACAAGGTCTTCTCCATGCCCAAATACCTCCCAGAACTGCTTACAAACCCTGACTGATACATACACCTTTAGTTTAAAACCTGCAAAAATACTTTGTAGATGTGCTCAAATAAAAAAATTAGAGGTTATCAATGGATTCAAAACATCCAAAAACCCCCTAAGTGCACTCCTTATGAGCTCAATTTGGTCAAAAAATAAAAAAGATATGAGCTCCTAATCTCTCCCATGATCTTGACTGTTAATCATCCTACAAATTTGACCTTATGTCTATTAGTCCTACAAATCTTCCCGAAAATTTCTAACGGAGTAGCAGTTGCACTACCTGCCGGTGTATTTTTTTGGATAGTTAATTTAGCTTCGGACCCCTTAATTCGAAAAACAAGGCCACATGGGTTACATAGGGCTGAGGTCTGGGCCTTAACACCCACCCTTGCCGATTAAGCCCTTAATATTGGGGATAAGGTCATGTGGGTTGCCACAGGTTTGAGGCCTCGGCCAACGGACTGCCCTTATCATCGGAGCCCCCTTCTGCACTAATGTGTGGTCACGTTGGCGACATATGACCTTGGGGCTGCCCTCCTGCCACAAGCTCCTCCACCTAACGCCTAAGCTCCACGTTGTGGTCACATCAAGAGCCATATGGCCTGGGATGGGGGGCCCTAGCCTTCACGCCATCCTTCAAGCCCTTCGTTATGGTCCCATATAACGCCCATGACCGTAGGCTAGTCCTAGTCCTTAGCACCTTCAATTGTTGGCTTTGGGGTATATATGTTGTGGTCCGGTGGCTTGTAGTTGTTGGTGCCATAACCATGGTTCGGGGCTAAGACCGAGCCCTTGGCTCCCCTGCCTGTGGGCTTGTGGGTGTGGGGTGACTGAGGGCTAGGGATTTGCTCCAATCATGTTCCCCAAATAAAAAACATATACCATTGAAATATAAACGTGCCACCATAGTTTAATAAGAACCACCCTGTGTATAGTAGTAAGGCACTGTGTTGTCCAACATGAGGTCTCATGTTCAATTTCAATGGAGGTAGTTTTTCCAATAACAATTTTTTTGACTGATACCGGGATGCCACGTGGTGACCTCGCATTAGCCCACGTGGCTCCCATTCATATTTCCACTTCAAACAAGCAACCACCAACCACGAAGTGACTATGATACACATGGAACTACATATCATAAGATCCTCAGTAGGCTCAAAAATTCAAGTGTAGGCAAAATTTTGGAGGGTGTTGATCCCAACGTCAACATATCCTTTGCAAGATTAATAGATTACAAGTGTTGTAAACCCTAATAACGAAGATGAATCAAGACAAACAAGTATAGGCAATGTGCCACTCAAACATACAAGCAATTACAACCTTGATGATAACTAGGTTATTGAATAGTTTTGTCCATTACAATCGACAGGTGATCCAAGATCTTTTACTTACAGATGCATCAGAATTACATATAACATAGCTAATTAACCATGGAACTTAAAAGCACATAAATAATGCAGAAATAACCAGAAGAGCATGAAACCATGACATAATGATTTGATTACAAAATTCGCCCAATTTGGACTACATCTCCGGGCCTTGCTTAATAGTGGGGAGGCCTTCATTCATTAAGTGGCATAAAAGGAGATAAATGTACAAGCAACATTCTTTACAATCCTTATACCTCCAAACTAGAAGATGGACAAAGAATGGAGAGCCCAGCTTCAAAAACAAACAGAACCATTGAACTCCTGGCGAAAAATTGTGCAAAAACGCCTATCCAAACACCCAATTTGGATAATCAGGTCTTCTACAACTTCTCAAAACCTCCTTGTTGCTCAAGGTGAGGTCCCAACCTGCTGCTAGGGTCAGGGTCTGCTCCATGCAATGCTTCTGAACTATTCCGTTGATTCCCTCTACCCTCTTCTGACACAAAATGACCTTTTATATAAGCTGGGTGGCAAATCCCTCAATACTCGGGTAGTTCCGAACAACAAACCAAGTTAAGCATGCAAGATAGTCTTAAGACCAAGGATCTCGGGTCCCACATGATATGCGGCAATAACCCTTACAAACATGGAAAAATCTCCCTAACTGTGTGTTTAAACCAACAACTGATACTATTGACAGTCCCCTCTATTGGCGTTTCCAATCGACGGAAGATTCAACCCAGGCTTCAAGCATTCTATGATACAACGGACCCACCACACTATAAAACACAACATATAATACATCGCATATGACAATCCTATCGCAAATCGCAGTCGACATCGTTTCCCATCAGAGTATCGACCCAACATGCTTTTTGCAATAACACAGACTCATTGAGATTATTAATAACAATGTATAAGACATCAGGTCTGGAGCCTTATCACAAATCGCAATCGTCAAAGGGCTGGGGTGATACTCCATACAATTGTTCCTACTGCGATCTACGATTGCGATTTTTATCACATCACAGCCTGGCTCTGCCGGGGCCAATTCTTACACACCCATTCCACCTTCGATCTGCGATATGCGATATCACAATCGCAATCGGGGCTGATTCTCCTTAAGCAATTCCTTCCTCTTACTTTGGTATGCGATATGCGGGACCAATGGAAGCCTACCACTTGGCACTTCCCCATTTTCTGAGAGTGTCTGCCATGTCACTCCTCCTGCCACCTGGACAAGTCAAACATAAACTTTGACTTGCTCTAACTTCTTCATATGAACTCAGATTCGAGTGTCGTTCGCACCATTGGAATCAGTATGATGAGCACTTTGATCTGATGCTAAGTTTATCCATATTCTACCACTTTGATTTTTGAGCCTTTTACCATGCCACTGGTACTTTTCTGAAGATCCACCTGGATCAATCCTCTTCACTAAGAGCTTTTGGACCACCAAAATCCTTTTCAGTCAATTAGCAAGTGAGGAAATTTATCCCTCACTTTCTCTTGCTCCATCCATCGAGCTTTACTCGGATGCATTCCTTTCAAGCCAACACAAATGTACTCCACATCTCCTCGTCATGAAGTTCTGGTTTTCCGGTCGAGAATGATATCTTCGGGCAACTTATCTAGATATTCTGGTGCAAAATCATCCACTGTAGGAATTTGTGCAACCTCTTCGGTATCCATAATCAATGGAGGTTCATAAATCTGTTGGAAATAATACTGAGAGGGGGGGTGAATCAGTATTATTAGATCAATAATTTTTCATTTCCCAAACAAATTTATATATGCTACTTCTGTGAAGTGAACTAGCGTGTACACTCTACTGTGATTAGAGAAACCAATGTGTACCCACAGAACTTGTGATTTAGTTAATTTATCATGTGTTGATCTATAACTAGTGCATTAGTAGCTTATTAAATAGTGCAGTAAAAATAGAATAAACCATCACACAAAGCAATACAAATGAACACCAAGATTTAAGGTGGAAATCCAATGTGGGTGAGAACCACCTGCTGATGTCGTCTCTGTCTTCTTTTAATAATAAGAAAATCTATTTACAATCTTGTATTGGTACAAACTCACACCAGTACACAGGAACCCACTTGGAGAAGGCTACAACCTTCTTTCATTTTCCAGCTTCTACTAGAAGGGAGCTACAACCCCCTAGCTCTTGTACTAGCCAATGTGTTTACTAGTACGTAGGCACCGACCTACAGAAGGCTACAACCTTCTCTCTTCCTCTTGGGACCACGTTTCATAAATTTTTAGACTGGATGCTCCTGGTACACAACAATACACAAAAAGGCCTCGTTTCATCAAATTTTCATACTAGACCCATCAAAACTTTCAAACTACATCAACCAATAATCAGTTAATCTGATTAGTTAGATCACTATCACCAGAACACTGTGCTGAACCCAAAAACCTGCATCATCATTCAAAACCAGATGCAACCTAAAAAAATCATGCATCAGAATGTATACGCTACTTTACTGAACCCAACCTACGTGTATATGCTACTTCCTTCAATCAAACCTGTGTATACCTTCAAAACTACTGAAACCTAAAACTTCTAAATCAAGTATGTACCAGCCAGCAATATACGGAACATCTATTGTCGATTTGCAAAGCTTCACACAGGCAATAGCA
This sequence comes from Pinus taeda, assembly GCA_000404065.3. NCBI lineage: Eukaryota > Viridiplantae > Streptophyta > Pinopsida > Pinales > Pinaceae > Pinus > Pinus taeda. Next base: position 282,285 of record APFE031289933.1, read on the forward strand.
GAGATCACCCTACTTATACAATCAATCAATCAGATATCAAACTCCTTATGCATTCAGTTTTACTTTCAGATCTAAGAAGACTTCATTGGCAGACAACTGTAAAACAACAGAACTGATCAGATGGACCAGTCAGACCTGAAGACAAGGCTTTCTTTTGTATACGCTACTTGGAAGAGTATAACCTGTGTGTACACACACTTTTACCGAGACGAACCAGCGTACAAATCTGTAAATATTAACTCATAACTTCGTTGCTATTCCAGACTTTAGACAAACATAGACCATGACATTTAAAGAATAAAACAGGTGTACACAATTAGATCTGGCCCAACCAATATCAGATCATTCAATGATAAGTCATTTTAGGTCTCATGATCCTGATCCAACATTGAATTCAAGGTGCACAAAATATTTTAGATCAAATCACCAACATAGACCTTGCAACATAAAATATACTTCAAATAGAAGTATTCATTAGAAAACCATTCACTTGCACACTCTGGCCTAATGATCTTCTCCTCCTTATATAGTTTTAGGACTTTCTCAATACCTTAGACGAAAACCACTTAGGGCCAATACCTTGGACCAAATACCTCAGACCAATACCTCAGACCAAATACCTTGGAGCAAAACCTTGATTTTCCAACTTGTACACGCTTTTCCTCTTGTGAGAGTGCGTGTATACGTATATGCTCTTTTTGTTCTATGTACCAGTGTGTATACGACGTTTTGACTAAGTGGACTTGCGTATACTTCTTAAACTGCTTTACATCAACCTTTTCCTTCACCTTCTTTATTATGATCAGTAGACCTTAGTTCCATCTTCCTGTTCTTCTGTACCACTGCCCTGTTACCTTTGAATATTCCTATTGTACTGTGAGTTTCCTTTTATCAAAATTGAATTGACTAGTGAGTGAGTTTCCATCAAGGACAACACTTGTATCATAATGCCAAAAAAAGCTTCAGGTTCTCATCATTTACCACTGAGTACATTTGCATGTAAGTGAGCAAGTCAAGACGAAAAGCATTGTCTCCAATCTTTGCCAATATGGTGAAGGGTCCATATCGAATGGGTCTCAATTTCTTCCCTTCTCCCTTCATTCTATCCTTGTTGATGTGGATCCATACCGCTTCCCCAACTTGAAACTGATGGTCAACTCAGTGCTTATCATGTCGAGCTTTATACCAAGCTTAACCCTTCTCCAACTGCTCCTGTACTACCTGATGAATCACCTGTATCCGCTGAATAAAATTCTGTGCTTTATCCCTATCATCTCGTCCATTTCCATCCTCCTGTTTCCCAAAGACCATGTCTAAAAGGGATATCTTGGTATATTTCCAAAACATGTCTCAAATAGTGAGCTCTGTGTAGACGAATGTGTTGCTTGATTGTATGCATGTTTCACATAAGGAAGTTGTTCATCCCACAACTTGGGGAAGTTTTCCACAATAGCCTCATAACAAGTGTACCACGGTGTGGTTGACAACCTTTGTCTGCCCATCAGTCTGTGGATGAAATGTCGTACTTCTTTTCAACTTAGTGTCCATCATTCTCCATAAGTTGGTCCAAAACTCCCTAAGAAAGTGAGGGTCTCGATCTGACACAAGAGATGTGGGCAACCCAAAATGGACCCAAACATGTTGAAAGAAAAGATAAGTCTGCTTAGCAGTTATCTTCTTTTTACAAGGCATTAAAATACACATTTTACTAAAATGATCCACAACGACATAAAAATAGTCGTGACCTTTCCTAGACATAGGAAAACCTCCTACAAAGTCCATGGACACACTTTCCCATGGTCGACTCAGAATAAGGAGTGGTGTGTAGAGCCCAAGTTTTCTATTAGAGGGATTTGAAATAGAACACAACACAGAACCATTTACAAAGCGAGTCACAATGTTTTTCATATGAGGCCAAAAACAAAACCTCTGTAAATGAAATAAAGTTTTTTCAATTCCAAAATGACCAGACACCAGAGAGATATGAGCTTATCAGATTACATGAACCCTTTCATCAATGGGTATGCACAATTTGCCAAGGTGGTACAATATATTTCCCTACAAATAATAGTTGTCCACCTGCAATCCATGAGTCAGTTTTGCATAAATCTCTTTAAAGTCATCATCATTAGCATATTATTCAGCATAACTTTCTAATGCCAAAGAAACATTTTTCAAAACTACAGATGCATAAATAGGAGGGCAAGAAAGCATATTTGCTACTTTGTTGCTGGTGCCCTTCTTGTATCTTATTACCAAATGGAACTGTTGGAGGAATCCCATCCATCTGAAGTGATGGGCTTGTTGAAGCTTGGTCTGTTACTGAAGGTACTACAAGGGTTGATGATCTATATGGATGATGGTCTCCTTGCCGATCAGGTAGTGTTTCCACTTCTTTACACTCTAGACCAAGGCATACAACTCCATGTCGTACGTGGGATAATTCACAATATCCTGGGAGAAAGTCTCTGAATGGTAACATACAAGCTTTCTTTGTTGCATCAGTACAATGCCTATGGCATATCCGATGGCATCTGTTTCAATCTCAAAATGTTGAAGAAGGTTTGGTAAGACTAACATTGGTGATGTGTTGATCTTCTCTTTCAACGTGTCGAAGGATTTCTGCTACTTTCCTCCCCACAGAAAGATTTGCTTCACACTGCTCAATGCGTGCAAAGGAGTTGCGATAACAAAGAAGTTCGCAATGAACCTTCTCCAATATTGTACCACGCCCAAGAAACTTCGGGCCTCTGTAACATTTGTGGGCTCAGGCTAGTTCATAATCACATCCACTTTAGAGGGATCTATCCTCAATTGCCCATTACCAACTATGTGGCCTAAATAAACCAAAGAGGTCTTCCCAAGCTCACACTTTAACATTTTTACATATAATATTTCTCGTTTAAGAACATCAAGCACTTTCTGCACATGACATACATGTTCCTCCCATGTTCTATTATACACAAGAATATCATCCAGATATACAAGCACAAAATTATCAATAAATGGCCTAAATAGATCATTCATTACCCTCATAAACATGGTTGGACCATTGTATAGTTCGAATGGAATCACCATCCATTCAAACAACCCTTGTTTGGTTTTGAGCGCAGTCTTCCAAACATCCTGCTCTGCAATTCTAACCCGGTGATATCCACTACGGAAATCCAACTTTGTAAAATAAACATCATTTTTCAAATAATCTAATAATTCATCAATAAGAGGGAGAGGGTATCGATTCTTCACCGTAATATTGTTTAGTGCCCTGTAGTCTACACACATTCCCCATGTGCCATCTTTCTTTGGCACCAACACGATTGGTGAGCCACAAGGAGAAGAACTCGGTCTAATGACTCCCTGATTTAACAGTTCCTGCACCTGTTTCTTGATCTCCTCCATCTCGACAGAATCCATTCTATACATGCCAGCATTCGGTAATGGAGCATCTTTTTGTAAATGGAACTCATGTTGGATTTCTCGTTTTGGGGGCAATCCTCTCGGTTCCTGAAACAATCCATCATAGTCAGAAATAATTTCAAACAATTTTTTCTTATGACCAGGATCATAACCTTTGAAAGCGTCAACCGTCTCTGCCTCTTTTGCTCTCACTAACATGAGCAAGCACCACTTACTAGAATTAACCAGTCGTTTAATCTATCTTGAACTTACAAGGCTAACACTGACTTTTGTATGATGAACCGTGACAATATATTCTACCCCATATTTTGTGAGGTGGTATTTCTTTTCGCATCGAAAGAAAATTTCCTTTCTGTCATATAAATATAGGCTTCCCAAGATGATTCCACAAATGTCCAAAGGCACAATATATAACTCTACCTCATCAATTAATTTAAAAGCAATAACAAATCTAGCCCTACACTTCTTGGTTACTTGCAATTTGGCTTTATCGCTTACCCAACCAAGCGGGTATGGACTCAGATGAGGCTTAGTTTCAAGGCCTAACTTTTTCACTAAGGACTCTGAGATTAAGTTTGCTTGGGAACCTAAATCAAACAGAGTTTCCACCTTCGTATGTTTTATGACAACTCTAATGTGGAATAACTCAATTCTCTTTCCCTCATTACTTACAGGCTCATTCAAATAACCAGTACTTCCAATCGAATTAGAACTATCGTTAACAGAAAGAGTACCTCTTGGGCCCATGGCTGTGATCAATGTTTCATCGCCAGAATTTGATCCAAGGACTTGCATTGTAGCCACTATCTTCTGCTTCCCCTTTCCACTGAATCTCTTTTGTCTCACCTCCAGATGCAGCTTCCAGTAATGGTCCTTGTCATGACCATGTTTCTTGCAATGAGTGCAAGATGGTGTTGCTCCATCCCCTTTCTTGGTTGCGACAATCTTCTTATCCTTCCCTTTGCCTTTCTTCTGGAAATTGCCATGCTGAGGTTTGAGTGACGTCTTCTTTGCTTGATCATCTCTGTCATTCTTTCCTTAGCTTTCAAGATGAATAGCCTTTACGTTCGGCACATCAATTGTAGTATGATCGAACAATAATAGTGAGTGTCTTATGTAACTATGTAGTGCACCAACATACTTAGTTACAGTCTTGGGTGAATCTAATGAGATGCCCAGATTCAATGCTTGTTTCCAAAATTCTTCAGGGAAGCTTTGCACATTTTGGCCCTTACTTTGCCTTAGATATTTCCATTCCATAAGTGCCTTTTGTTTATAACCCAAGGGTAAAATTGGTCTTTCAATGTAAAAATAAAACTAGACTAAGAGGACTGAAGGTTACTTGACTTTGTGTTGCCCTTCTGCAACTTTCTCTCCCACCAAAAGAGAGAAGTGCCACTTAGTTGAAGAGATTCTAACTAGACTTTCACCTCAGCTTCTTCGATCTATTGGATTCAGTAGTAAACCTCTATATGTCTTATCCAATTATTAATTTTTTCTGCACTACACTCTCCATTGTACATGGGTAGGTCAAATTATACGTGTAACTCGAAGAATGGTTTCTTAGATGTCTGCTTGAAATTTCGATGAGAGTGATGAGAACTATCACTTGAAGAAGGAGAGGAAGGAGGCTCTTGTCCACCACCTTCATGATTTACTGACCCATGTTCATCGACATCCTTCTTCTAATGCCCAAGCGCCTTCTCATACTCTACGGACAACTTGTCTACTTTCCCTACCATATTGTAGAATGCCTTGCAAAAATTTTGTTCCTCTTCCCAACGAGCTTTTTCATTGGCCATTTTTCTTCTTCGTTGTGCACATCCTACTTCAAGATCAAAGGACTTAAGCGTTCCTTCTCCTTTTTGCAGCTTGTTTCAGGTTAGCATAAACTCCTACAACTAGCATCTACAAAGACCTGCTCTGATACCAAACTTGATCTAAGATCTTTTACTTACAAATGCATTGTAATTACATATAACAGAGCTAATTAACCATGGAACTTAAAAGCACATAAATAATGCAAAAATAACCAAATTAGAATGAAACCATGACACAATGATTCGATTATGGAGTTCGTCCAATTTGGACTACGTCTCTGGGCCCTGCTTAATAGTGGGGAGGCCTTCATTCATTAAGTGGCATAAAAAGAGATAAAAATACAAGCAACATTCTTTACAATCGTTATACCTCCAAGAAAGAATGGAGAGCCCGGCTTCATAAACAGACAGAATCACTGAACTCCTGGCAAGAAATCGTACAAAAATTCCTATCCAAACACCCAATTTGTATAATCGACCCTTCTGCAACTTCTCGGAACCTCCCTGCTGCTCAAGGCAGGGTCCCAGCCTGCTACCAGGGCCAAGGTCTGCTGCGTACAATGCTTCTGAACTATTTTTTTGATTCCCTCTGCCCTCTTCTGACACAAAATGGCCTTTTATATAAGCCGAGCGGCAAATCCCTCAATACCTGAGCAGTTTTGAACAACAAATCAAGTTAAGCAGGTGGGATAGCCTTAAGACAAAGGATATCGGGTCCCACATGATATGCGACAATAACCCTTACAACACATGGAAAAACCTCCTTAATTGTGCCCTTAAACCAGCGGTTGATACTATTGGTGGTCCCCTTTATCAACATTTCCAATCGGTGGAAGAATCAAACCAAGCTTCAAGCATTCTACGATACAACAGACCCGCCTGACTATAAAACACAACATATAATACGTCGCATCCGACAGTCCTATTGCAAATCACAATTAGCGTTGTTTCCCATCGGTGTATTGACCCAACAAGCATTCTGCAATAACACAGACCTGTCGAGATTATTAATCACAATGTATAAGACATCAGGTCTGGAGCCTTATCGAAAATCATAATCGACGGAGGGTCGGGGCGATGAAATGTTCCCACTGTGATATGTGATTTTGATTTTATTGCAGCACAAATTGACTATGTCGGGGTCGATTCTTACACACTTGTTCCACCTTCGATCTAGGATATGCGATATCGCAATCGCAACCGGGATCCTGCTGAGGCCGACTCTGCTTAAGTCGTTCCTTCCCCTTGCTTTGATATGCAATATTCAGGACCAATGTCAGCCTGCCACTTGGTGCTTCCCCATTTGCCGAGAGTGTCTTCCACGTCACTTTTCCTGCCACCTGGACAAGTCAAACATACACTTTGACTTGCTCTAACTTCTTCATATGAACTCGGATTCGAGTGTCGTTGGAACTATTGGAATCACAATGACGAGCACTTCGATCCGATGCTAAGGTTATCTAGATTTTGCCACTTTGAGTTTTGAGCCTTTTACCATGCCACTGTTACTTTTATGAAGATCCACCCAAATCAATAGGGGTATCTCTTAAGACCTTGAAAGCATAGGGGGACCCAAAATCTAGATATACAAGCTAAAATTTTTGGTGGTGTTGTAACGGCTACAATAAAATGATAAGGTGTTATATCATGATTCTATGAGACATGGTTGATCTTAGACATCCTTTGGGATCATTCACTTCCCTTATATATTATTCCCACCCTCGTCTCTCTCCCTTTGAAGCTTGAATGTTAAGACCTAATAGGGACTAAGCCCCACACAAATCAATTGATGTACATCTCATGGATATTTGAAATACACATTACCATTGCATATGGTTTTAAATATTCTCTTATGTAGGCATGACACATTTTATCTGGTAATTGATTTATCACTAAGTGGCAAGTAGCATATGAGTGAATAAAGAGATTTAAGGGGAAGGAACTCCATTGTATTATAGAAAAGAAAAGAGAATATCATTGTGTCCAAGGAGTTTTTTTTTTTTTTTTTTGAGTAAAGACTAATTCTATTAAAAAAGATAAGAGTATAGTACAATCATGCTTGCATGCAAGCGAAGCAGAAAAGCAAGGGGCCCAAGGAGATAGGCACCACCTTGCTCCTTGGCTAAGAACCAGGAGAGGGCTAAAGAGAACATGGAATAACAAAGAACTGAAACTAAGCAGAGAGAACTACCCTGAGGGGGCTGTTACTATCACACAGATTTTTTTCCCTTTTTTCTTGCTTACCTTGACCCAATCAGTGGAATTTGGCTGAGCCGAAACAAGTTGAAGACTAATCTGCTCTGGCAGCGAAGTATCCTTCTCGGAATCTGAGGAAGAAGTGAAATGAGAACGTTTCTGGGATATCTGAGAGACGGAGGGGTTTGCCGAATCATCCAAGGGAGCATCCGCCGGCATCTCAGCATTCTGTCCATCTGCAACTATTTCCTCCTCATCTGAACTGGTGGAATCTGAATCCTCCATAGGCTGGGGAGGCGCACAGGGGTTCCAACTTTTGGACTTGGGCTTGCGCTTTGGAATCTTCTTTTTGTTGAGGTACTGGGGACAAGAACTCTGGAGATGTCTTGTTTGATGACAATGGCGGCAACAGAAAGCTGTGTTCTCGTAATCCAAGGTTTGAGTCCAATGGAAATCTCCATACTTGAGATTAATCTGATCCGGTAGTCCTTTGCTTATATCTATTTCTGCACAGATTCTACCAAATGTGTAGAGCCCATTTTCCCTTCGAGAAGAATCTACAGCCAGGTAACGTCCTAGAGTTTCTGCAATTGTTATGAAGACCGAAACATGCCATAGATGCACCGGAAGGTTCGGGAGCTTGACCCAAATGGGAGTTTTGGTGATAACAGCTGTAGAAGGGTCGAAGTCTGGAAACCAAGGAGTAATAAGAAGCCCCGCCGAGCCCCAAAACCAAGGGCCTCCCGTTAAGGCCTTCTGATAATCTTCATTTCGGTCAAAAACCACAGTGAAGAATCCTTTTGAACATAAGTGTATCTCGCTTTTTTTAGTCCAATTGGTATGAATCCATTGGTATAGATCTGATGTCCGAGGCCATAGCCCATTGAATCTACATACAAGTGCGGCTTCTGCATAAAGTTGATAGCGATCATCAATCCCAGGATGGGAGAGATTGATGGAAGGAATGTCCTCTGATTTGTCTACCAGAAAAGGCTTTGGAGCCTCAAATGGAAGGCCTGCTAAAGAACAAGGCTGTGAATGGGCAACATCTTTGCGGACAACATCTTTAAAAGAGAAATAAGGGGCAGAGGAGGTCTGCCTGAAGGAACCCCCTCTCAAACGAAAAGTAGCTACAATAGAGGCATCCCTCTGAATGCTGTAAAAAGAGAGAGGAAGGGTAGTCATAAGTTTCTTACCCTTGTAGATCAGTCTGAGGCAAGATGAGGGGATCCATAGCCGGCCTTCAAGATTTTGCAAAAGGTCCTGCACAAGATTCGTTGCGCGTGCCCATAGCATTGATGTCTTGCCCGAGAGGTTGACTTGGATCTGGAAAACGAATGAATCTTCATGTAGATCTGGGTCAGATCTGGCTCTAGCCTTCATGGAAGCATCAGCCTGGGGCACATTCCGTGCCATGGATGCGATCAAGGCGATCTCGTGTTCAGCAGCCGTGACGGTATTGGCAGTGGGAGCATTGACGACCAAGCATCCAAACTCAGTAGCTGCCTGAAGATCCACATTGTCTATACCCACACCCGCTCTTCCGACAACCTTGAGCCTCCCGCACGAGGATTCGAACACCTCACGGGTCACTTTTGTCCCACTCATCACGATGAGAGCATCGCAGAGCGAGATCTTTGTGCAGATATCAAAAGAGACGGCCCGCGGGGACATATTTTTGAAACGGGAAACATTTTTCGAAGGTATTGAGAGTTTGTTTTGCAGGGTTTGCCCTAGGAACGCAGAGGAAAAGCGAGGAGGCCATTGCAGAGTTGATTTGGGAGAATACGAGATGGGTTTGAATGGGGAAACCGTTTGAATTCAGTGGGGATTTGTGCATCGGAGATTCCCCAGGGTTCCCATTTCCATTGCCATTGCCAAAATCCGTCCTGCAGACCTGCAACACCTGTGTCGGCGACTCTGCAAACCCTCCTGGAAACTAGATCCAACTAAGGAGTTCACTATCTTATTCAATACTTGTTGTGCTAATTCTTATCACTTAAAATAAGATAAGATACTAACAGAGGAGAAGAGGCTAGGACTTCTCACTCCCTCTGTTATGAAACCAGCTCAAGAAAAGATAGAAAAGATAGATCAACGCCTTAGAATTCAGCCTCTTCGAGGGGGCAACCTCTTTTACATTACATAAATGAACAATTCTTGGATGATACAAATGAAAAGA